>MJUU01032965.1:59953-76024 GCA_002080025.1 Modiolus philippinarum | reverse complement strand
AACTTGATCTGTATCTCACCTAGATATAGTCATATACCAAATATGAAATCAATATGTCAAGCGGTTACAGAAAAAAAACTCCGGAAACCTATATTTTTCAAAATTTAACTAAGTCCAAAGGCCATAACTCTGTACAAAATCAACTGACCGGAATCAAATTTGAACTTGATCTGTATTTCACCTAGATATAATCATATACCAAATATGAAATCAATATGTCAAGCGGTTTCAGAAAAAAACTCCGAAAACCTATATTTTTCAAATTTCACTAAGTCCAAGGGCCATAACTCTGTACAAGATTAACCGACCGGAACCAAATTCGAACTTGATCTATATTTCACCTAGATATAGTCATATACCAAATATGAAATCAATATGTCATGCGGTTACAGAAAAAAACTCCAGAAAACTATATTTTTCAAAATTTAACTAAGTCCAAGGACAATAACTCTGTACAAAATCATGCGACTGGCACCAAATTTGAACTTGATCTGTATTTCACCTAGATATAGTCATATACCAAATATAAAATCAATATGTCAAGCGGTTACAGAAAAACTCTGGAAACCTATATTTTTCAAAATTTAACTAAGTCCAAGGGCCATAACTCTGTACAAAATCAACCGACCAGAACCAAATTCGAACTTGATCTGTATTTCACCTAGATATAGTCATATACCAAATATGAAATCAATATGTCAAGCGGTTACAGAAAAAAACTCCGGAAAACTATATTTTTCAAAATTTAACTAAGTCCAAGGGCCATAACTCTGTACAAAATCATGCGACTGGCACCAAATTTGAACTTGATCTGTATTTCACCTAGACATAGTCATATACCAAATGTGAAATCCATATGTCAAGTGGTTACAGAAAAAACTCCGGAAACCTATATTTTTCAAAATTTAACTAAGTCCAAGGGCCATAACTCTGTACAAAATCAACCGACCAGAACCAAATTTGAACTTGATCTGTATCTCACCTACATATAGTCATATACCAAATATGAAATCAATATGTCAAGCGGTTACAGAAAAATTCTCCGGAAACCAAAAAGTTAACGGACGGACGGATGGACGGACAGACGGACGGAGGATATGCCATAATACGTCCGTCTTTCGACGGGAGTATAAAAAAGTAAAAACAATACAACACATGTACTCCAGATTACACAAAACAAAGGGAGATAACTATGATAGGGGTAGGTAACAAAAGAGTTAAAGGGTATCACAAAAAACAAATCGATACCAACTTAAAAGTTTGGAAAGAGTACAAACCCCGATATACAAGAGTTCATCAAACAGCACAAAAGGAGGTACACTTACTGTATTCGACCTTATTAGCGCCCCTGCTCCAATAAGCGCCCCCTCACCCTTTTTCAAAGTCAAAATGCACAAGTGCCCCCTCAAAACTCCCAAACTGCCAAAATTTACTTACGTTTCTTTGCCGANTTCATCAAACAGCACAAAAGGAGGTACACTTACATGATAAAACAATAGAAAAAGGCTTGGGTTAGAATACTTAACCTGGGATGCCCCACCTCAAGCGTCCCACCACTCTCACACCATTTCGCTATGCTCACGGTGCTCTACGTTCATGACCCTTGGAAGTAGGTTTTCTGATGGCTATATAAGGAAAATGGGTGTGGTTTATAAGCTCATTTGCATAATCGGGGATAATTTAGGGATTTTAACATTAGCTCTCTGGAAGAAAAAGTGTCCTAGGGTATCCCGATTCACTACTTGCATGTGCCTAATATTTACCTGGAAGGCTTCATTTAAAGCTGATTATACTGTATCCATCCCACTTTTATGTCTAGAGGCTGAATTCAACTAATATTTACCTGGAAGGCTTCATTTAAAGCTGATATTACTGTATCCATCCCACTGTTATGTCTAAAGGCTGAATTCCCTTAATATTTACCTGGAAGGCTTCATGCACAGCTGATTTTTACTGTATCCATTCCACTTTTATGTCTAAAGGCTGATTTCACCTAATATTTACCCGAAAGGCTTCATTTAAAGCTGATTTTAGTGTATCCATCCCACTTTTATGTCTAAATGCTGATTTCACCTAATATTTACCTGGAAGGCTTCATATAAAGCTGATTTTACTGTATCCATCCCACTTTTATGTCTGAAGGCTGATTTCACTGTCATATCCAATACATAGCAAGTGTTTCTGCACAAAGATATAAATCTGATTTTAAATGGAAATTTTAACTCACTCAAATTTTACTATGGTGTAGTAAATATTTCAAATACTGCTGCAAATTTCAACTAATCCATAATTTCATAAAGAGATGAGGCTGTCACTTCAATCGGGACAAAAAAAATCAAATTTAAGATGAAAAAAATAAAATGAAAATGAGGTTTGAGAAGACCTACTGGGCAAAAATATAAATCATACAAAAGAGAATTTTTACACCCTGTTGATAAAAAATTTTTCAGTTTACCAAGTCAGCTTAAATTTAACACTTACTTGTCATGGTACCACTTAGGAGGTTTTGTTAAAACTTTGATCCAGAATGTTATCCCCTTCATGATACTGTCAACATCACCCCTGTCTACATAAACTGATAACTGTCCCTGAAATTATAGTGTGCAGATAAATAACATTAATACAGTAGAGTTCGTTTATAACGAATTCCAAAGGACTCTCGATCTTATTTTGTTATAAGCATCGTTCATTATAAGAGAAACCATGTAGAATTACCAGCTTCCGGAAAATAGTATTCTAAGCTTTTGTGTAAATGTCGGTGCGAAAAATAATTTCAAAAAGTTTTTTGAACATATCGGAAGATAGGGAAACAATGGATATGTTAAGAAATCTTTTTTTCGTTATATAAGGTAAATTTTGAGTAATTAAAACGCTGTTTGGGTTTAAATTCTCTTCGTTATAAGCCTGATCTCGTTATAAATAATTCGTAAGCCTTCATAAACACATTGTTGGGACCGGGATTTTTTCTTTACTTCGTTATAAGCCTGATTTCGTTATAAGCCTGTTCGTTATAAACGAACTCTACTGTATTAACTTTTGTATACATGTATCAACATCTAAAAACCAAACAAAGACATAAATATGACGTGTTTATTTCTCATAACCTTTTTAATACTATTGTTCTCATCAAAAATACATCTAGTCTATTTGGACCTTAAAAAAAAAAATCTACATAATATCAATACTATCAAAATATCAAAAGTTTTCTAAAATGTTCAAGAGGTACGGACCTACCAGATATATTTTTTTTCACAAATTCTGCTCATGTGTATGAAGAATGACAGGTTTTTTATGAAATAAGAAAATGCTTTGTCTTTTGTATCTATATGAGATAAGGACTAAGTGATATTTTCACATAAGGTTTGATGAAAGTAGGGCAAAGTAAAAGCAATAACAACACTGCAGATATTGGCAAAAGGTGACCAAAAAGCTTTTAATAAATGACTTTGAACAAATTTTGGGCGATCTCATGTTCAAGCCCATAAACTTTGTAGATGTGATTTTCACAAATCAAGCACTTCCCAGACATACAAAAAACTTCCTACTGTTAACTAAATGTAATTTCCACAAAACAATCTCTTCCCAGGCATAGAAAAGACTTTCATCTTAACTTGAAATTCTTCATTTTTATGGCCATTTGACCATCATCTTATAGGCTGGTCAAGGCAAAAGTTCAAGTACTTTTTTTCAAAAGGGTGACTTGTCTTATATGATCAGTAGTCTAATAGGCCAGTATAGACAGTAGACAACAATATAACTTACCTCAATCATGTTAGAAAACCATTTAGTGAAAGGTCCAGGGAATTCTTGTGACCAGATTATCTTCGACAGTTTTGATGCAGACTCGTCTGCTAACATCAAATTCTGGATAATCTTCTGAAACCTAGAAGGCAGAAATATTTTAATCAAAAATATTTTAATCTTTGTCTTCAAAATTCAAAATTAAAAAACAAAATTTTAATTTAATATCCTAAATGCAAAAAGAATGTATATACCGATAGTTTTAAATAACACATTGTATTTGAATGTAAATGTTTTAAACTTAATTGAAATATTTCATTCTCTTATGGTTTGTACAAGTAGATACAGTAGAACTTCCATGGCTCAAACTGCAATAGCTCGAACACCATGGATAATTTGAACCCTTTTTCTGGTCCCTTTGTTCATTGTTTAAACACAATTCAACCTCGATAGCTTGAACACCCCTCGACTGTATTTGTAATTCATAATGAGATACTGAAGTTAGATATGAATTAGTGGTGTGCTATTAATTTTTCTACTTCGACATTGGGTTCTCATCAGTTCTTGTTAGCTGTGATCAACCTTACCTAGATACCTTGTTACTAAGTCAGAACAAAACATAAAGAGCTTGAAAACAACAGTCCAGTGAAGATTTTTTGCTCAAGATAAATATCAAATGAGAAATATTTTGAACAACTCAAAAGTATTGTATGTCACTTGATTCTTTCACAGAGTTTATAAAAACATTCATTGTAATGGCAAATTTAGTTTTCCTGTCAGTCCTGCAATATTTTTGCTAGAACTATGAAGAAAAGTAACAAAAAAATTATACAAGGGAGGCAATTTTAAAAAATATTTTACAAGATATCGCTATGAAAATCATTAGAAGTAAGATTGAAATAATTAGAAAATAAGTTATGTGACCTAACTGTTTTAAGAAATTCAGTACCAAGACCTGCAATATATAAAATAAATCATAATTCTTTCTGATGTAACTTAACAGTTTGGAAAAATGCAGATATTTTTTCACATTTCAACTTAAAATTCTGAATTTTCTGAAAAAGATTTTAGCTTAAATGGATAAGTTCTATCTGGCATTTTTTTACCCAAACATTACCTTCAGTTGTAAATTTTTACCTTGGTTTGTGAATTTACTATCATTTTCATACAGTGTCTGCAGAATATGGTTAGCAAACTTACTTACTATTTTCTGACAGTTTCTGGGGAGTATGGTAACATATAGAAACAATACAAACTTACTTATCATTTTCTGACAGTGTCTGTGGTGTATTATAAAACATGGGAGCAATGCAATTCAGTACATTTATTGTAGGTTTATAATGGTAATTGTCAGCCAGAGTTGTTAAGTATTCAAGACCTGCTGGTATGAAATCTCCTGATCTGAAAAAAAAAGATATCAATATTTTATGAAAGGATATGGAGTAAATGAACAAGAGACCATAACACATATGTTAACTAAAACTGCAAACCTTTATTTCTATCAGATTTTCCCTAGAAATGTAGGAGACTAAAAATATTTATATATAAATATCCTGTTTTACCATGTAGCCCAGTACATCAATCATTTCTGTTTTTCACAATTGATAAAATATAACAAATGCAGACTTAATTATCGTTTCTCAACTGAAAGTCACTATTACACATTCAACAATGGTCCAATTAACAGTATTTTCATTTTTAGATCTGTCTACTATGACACTTACGAGTGAGTCTAACTATATGTTACCATTACTGTAAAGTGTTCTCATTGGCTGGTATACAGATACATCAGGCTGTCGTTTATACGAAATACCCTTAATCAGTTATGCTTTGATATTTCATGGCCTTTACTTAAAGTTTGGTTGATATTACATAGTACAAATCTGATAATACTGGAACTGATGTTTGTAATTCTTTGTTTACTTAGACACTGCTAGTTACAACACAATGTATTATTATATTTGTACTTTTATTTCTATGTATAAAGTATTGAAATGTATCTACTCAATAAAACATCATATTGCACAGTTGAACATGATAAATCATCATATTGCACACTTACTTTGATTGACGTTTACAGGCCACACCCTTTTAACACCCACAATAGATATATCACGCCTCTTTTTGTTTGTCATCGGTGACTTGAGCCATGTCAATCAAATATAATAAAACAATTATGGCACTTCTATACTCAATCAATATGGGGTTTAACGGAGCGCAAAAGATAATATTGAACTCGGGGTGAACCCTCGTTCAATATTACTTTATTGCTCCGTTAAACCCCATATTGATTGAGTATAGAAGTGCCATAATTGTATAATATCAAATTTCAAATTGATGCATGTAATTATGTATCTCCTAATAAGAAGACATATCAGCATTTTGAAATTCAAACATTAAATTAGATCTGTAACCAGTCACTTACTTGTGACCAATGTTTGACACAAGAATAGCAACATAACATGCCATAGCATTCTTATCCTTTACACCTTTGGTGACAGGAAGAAACATATTGTCATTGGCCAGATCTGGTGGACCTCCCTCAGCATTTACCAACTGAACATCATTTGGTGGGAGTGTACTGTGGTGTAGGTGGAGCTTTAAAGCAATATCCCATGCCCAGTTGTTAAACTGTTGTTCACTGGTTAATTGTTGCTTGACGACTGAAGCTACCTGTAAAGTTCAATATAATGTCATGACAGTCCTAAATAGTAACAAGAATTATTTTTTATGTGTTTGAAGTTTGAAAAATGTTATTTTCTTTATGTGACAATTCAAATGTATTTATGGTATTGCTGAAGATATGTTCTTTTGTATATACCGGTAATATTATCATACCTCAGTATGTATTTTCAATATAACCTGTTAATTTGATAAATTTACTATTTTTCACACTTGTCACAAAGAGACTATTTACTGGTCAATAGCTTCAATGATTATTGACTGGTGATGAACTATCTTCTGGTCATTAAATAAGACGGTGAACTATTAACTGGTTATTAAATAGGACGATGAACTATTTACTGGTCATTAAATAAGACAATGAACAATTACCTATCACGTTGATAGCTTTGATGTTCTATTCGAACAATGGCAATTTTATGGTTTTGCATCAGGAAATAGTTGTGTCTAGGGGAACCATCCATTTGCCATTGTCCTAATAGCCAGTAAATAGGTGTATACTAATGTATGATACATACTATCTATAAAGCGACAGGTTTACTGTTTCTTCATGTAGCAAACAAATTGATTTGGATCAGGCTAAGTCAGGTTTTTTTACAGAGAATCAAAATAAATTTATGTCATTATATGCTGCTTTTATCCTTCATACATTGAAATTTTAACTAAAAGCAGAGCTTTTTACACAGTGTTTAAAAATAGAAGAATAACAACAATCTAAAGCACTGTCCAGTCTTGTCTTCATTCAAAGTATGGACTAGCACATAAAACAACCTAACAATATTCATATATAAAACTTAACTTGAAGTACCATATATGGATATGGTACCAGCCACTGGAGGAGAATAAAAATTAAATGCACCACTAGATTTATAAATCTAATTAGAGCAAGAAACTTAACTATGTTTCACTCTATTTTTTGTGTGTGCATTTTTTTGGCCTGTGTTACAATGCTTTTGTTTAACTAGTATTTTGATATGAAACTTTGTATGATGCCTAAATTACCTGTTTCATTCCTTCTGTGAAGAACATCCAATGGTGTTTTGCTCCAACAAATTTATCATAAGCCTGAGTAAGAAGTATTGCTGCCTTTTTATGAACTTCATATGGTATAAAAAGTCTGTTCTTCTGAAACACATTTTTTCATAGATGTAAATAGTTTTACCCCAAACTTAGCATGGGACATATTTAAAAAATAAAGTAATGTACTTAATCATTTTACTGAATCAATTGGAAATCTGACAATAACAAATTAATGGTAGTCCAAAGCTTTTAATGAAAATCTCAATGTCAAACTGTACCAGGAAAACAAAGGAGGTGAGATAAGACTCTAATTTGGCTAAGGATTAAAATTCTGAAAACAGCAATTGAAACATCATCCCCCGAGTAAAAATAACAAAACTTTATTTAAGCACAATCAAATACAGATTTTTACAGCTGATCTCATAAATTGTAAAAATTACCTCTCAATTTTGATCATATTTTGTATTGTTCGACAATGTTACTAAAAAGTAGTAATTTTTAGCCAGTTTTGGTCCTGGAAATATGAAGTGCATCCTTGTTCAGTTTTCCTATTCATATGTTTTATGTATTTTTACTTTATGCACAAAATGTAATAAAGGGCTATGCCGAGCGCAGCATGATACGACCGCAGCATGTCGACTACTGAAATTTGGACAAGTGTAAACTAAAATTAATGTGGACACAGTAATTTGGTGTACACAATAAGGACCTTGTCACAGAAATTAACTGGACAAAAACTAGTGAAAATAAAAATTAGCTCTTTTAATCCTTTATTAATAGGATATTGTAAGAGCTAAGAAATTCTGTTGACTACCATCAAGAAAAATCCAAAGAAAAAACTCAGGTTGAAATCCAATGAAAAATAAAGATTTCACATATTTTGAAGTATTGCAATTTGGCCCCTTTGACCCATTATAGCTTGGAAACCAAAGAGCAATGCAAAATATACTGCCATATCACTGAAAGCTTAAAATGAGAACAATCCAAAGATAAAAATCCCACCAAATTTAATGAAAAATAAAGACTTCACATATTTCTAATGGTTGCAATTTTGACCTCTTTGACCCCTTATAGCTCGGAAACGGTAAGAGCTACATCAAATCTGTTGACATACTGCTGAAAGCTAACATTGAGAGGAATCCAAAGAAAAAAATCCTATCAAAATCTGATGTAAAATACAGATTTTAAATATTTCTAAAAATTGCAATTTTGGCCCTTTTGACCCCTAATAGCTCTGAAACGGTAAGAGCTATGCCAAATCTGTTGACATATTACTTAAAGCCTACAATGAGAGGAATCAAAAGAAAAAAATCCCATTGAAATTGGATGAAAAATAAAAATTTAAGTAAACCGCATGTTTTCAATTTTTGCCCCGTTGGGCCCCTCATAGATTGGAAAAGGAACAAGTTATCAAAAATCTAATAGTGCAGCGCTATATTAAATTTTCATAAGGAATCCACTGCAAAAAACTGCATCAAAATTGGACTAAAAATAAAAAAATTAAATTTTTTGAAATTGGCCCCCTTTGGGCCCCATATATCTCGTGAACGGTACATGCCACATGAAATCCGTTGGCATATCACTGATTGGAAATTTCCTCAGGAAGACACTGAAAGAAACCCAATCAAAATCCAATAAATAATAAAGATTCTACAGTCAAATATGTTAAAACATCAAATTTAACCCTTTTTGGCCCCTTTTTTCAAAACTGGGGGGCCACAATGACCAAAACTAAGCCAAGTCTTCCTTTTGTGTCAAAGAACATTGTGTTAAAATTTCATAAGGATTGGTCAACTTAAACTAAAGTTATTGACCAAAAACAAAAGTGTCTACAGACAACGACGACAACGACGACGACAACGACGACGACAACGCAGACGACAGCACCATACCATTATACGACCACAAAAATTTTTGCAGTCATATAAAAAAATATCTTGGTTGAACACAGATGCACTGAAAATTACTATGCTGAAAACTGGAAAAAAATTTCTTTTTCTGTACACAATTGAACAGAAGTGATAATTGTGCCTAAAAATGTTTTGGCCATGAGGGCAAAGTTAAAGACCTTTTTAAAGTAAAATCATTGATGCATTTTTAACAAACTATTTTATTTTTGGCTAATTTTATCCATTTAACTTCAAACTTGGACACATTAAAATATAAGCTAAATTCTGGGCCAAAACATGACTTTATCAAACCTTCTCTTATGGAGGCAATGCTATAAAGGACGAAACCATAATGAACTTTAAATCAAATCTTTCATATTTGTGAACATGTCCCCATTCAAGTATCCTCATGTTTGGCTACCTTCTCTCAATAGTATGTTTACTGTTTCTAATCTTTATCTATCTTGCTTGCAGTGTGATATGAACCTCTGTTTAAGGTTTATTTGCATTTTGTGCCATTCTTCTTTAACTTACAGATATTGACAGTATCTTTATTCATACTAGAAAGAATCAGGAAATGACATCAGCAATAAAACATCCAGTCATTATGATGTAACTTATAAAACAAGGACAAGACCTCACTGTAATAGTTTCTGTCTCTAACACTTTCAAGTATTAGTATTTGATTTGTACTAATAGGGTCTGCAAGTGATGTGATACCAAGAAATTACGAATTGCAATTCAAAAAATGTTTCCCGCCAAAACATGACATCTGAGGATTATGATGTTATATATTAACGCACAAAATGTAACTTCCAAGTGCAATGTTTGTACCCAGAAGTATCAACATTGGACTTGGACTTACAGAGACTTACAGGCACTAGCTTTATATGGTCTGTAAGTCTAGTTTGAAACCTACAAATACAAATAACTTGTAAAGGTTCCATGGAACCTAGTGTCTCACCAGCTCACTCCACTGTCATTATCCTTTGGCCTTTATTAAGATATGGTTACTAAGAATTCTAAGAAATAACTGGTCTTTGAGAGTATCAGGAAATTTACCAAAATTAGAATAAAAAATGTTTGAAATCGCTTGTCTTTGAGTGTTGCATAAATTAACCGATATTGGAACCATTTTTTTTTTATTCTTAGTTTTCAGAATTATGTCTGGTATGAAAAATGACTAAAAGATTTAATTGTAGGCAAAAATTAAAAAATTTGATAGTCTTGGACATTTTCAAGAAATTAACAAAAGTTGGAACCAGAATAAAATTCCAAAAGCGAATTGCCCATCTTTATACTATATGGGACCATTGTATCTCAAAATCAAATTCATAAATTCCATTTTGTTTGAACATTGTTTATAAATAGATCTAATGTGAAAATTTTGCCAAATTCATTGATGCACAAAATATAGGTCAAGGTGACATAATTCTAGTATGAATGTTGGTTACTACTAAAGATGTAACCATATACCAACCATTATCTGTCTACGAAATATAAATATAAAATTTGGAGCAAACAAAAAAAAATTATAGAAAAAAATCCAAAATCCAAATTATGGCAAAATATAGAAAAAAAACAGAATTATTTTCATTTTTCAACAATAAACTTGGGATTCAATAATGAAGTTGTACCAAATATTGTGTCAAAATTTCATCAATATTGAATATGATTTGAGAAAGTTATTGAAGTTCAAAAAAGTTTGGCATTTGGGTTAACCAAATGTGGATGCTGACGAATCTGATGACGGAATCTACAATTACTATTTCTCGCCTTCTCAACATTTGCCGCAGGCGAGACAAAAAGTACCAGAATGTCATATTTTCTGCAGCAAAATATGTCATAATCGATAAAAACTTTGTATGTCATAAAACTCTCAACATCATGTTTTTGTGGAATATTTGAAATGGAAGTTCACTGTAAATCTCAAAAAAGGATCCACTTATTTACCATATCTCTGTTCTACTTTATTAAATTTTGTACTTTACCTGTTAATAGTTTTTAACATAAAAAAATATCACTAATTAAGGCAATAGTTACCTGTTGATCGATACCCCAGTTAATATTACTAAGAACTGATTGAGCAAGCTGATTGGTTTTGGAAGTGATTTCGTAGTTCAACAACCAGTCTTCTAAAACAGTAAAGTCGCTATCCATTGGCAGCCATAGATGAAAGGGCAGTATTTGAAACAAATACAATGACATCTGAAATTAATAAATATCTAGTTTTAATACTTTTTGTGTTTTTAAAAGTCTGAAAAAGAATGAAACATAGAAAGCAGTCACAGCCTGCTAAGCTCATCTCATATTGCAGCATTGTCACACGTTGCACATGTCAGTAAACAGGAATGGACTATAATCACTCTGTTTAACAGATTCAGTCATGCATAAAATGTAGTTTACAGACTGCATCCGAAGCATGCATTGTTGTTGTCATCCCAAAATGCATCATACATACCAATATGATTGATGTGGGAAATGCCAGTAAGCGAGAATGGACTTAAACCATTCAACCTAATCAAGTCACTCATGCATAAAATGTAGGTCAGAGACAGCATCCGAAGCATGCATTGTTGTTGTCATCAAAAGATGCATCATACATACCAACAAGGTTGATGTGGGCCATTTCAGTAAGCGGGAATAGACTTTAACCATTCTACCTAACCAAGTCGCTCATGCGTAAAATGTAGGTTACAGACAGCATCAAAAGCATGCATTTTTGTTGTCATCCCAAAATGCATCATACATACCAATATGGTTGATGTGGGACATGTCAGTAAGCGGGAATGGACTTTAACCATTCTACCTAACCAAGTCGCTCATGCGTAAAATGTAGGTCAGAGACAGCATCCAAAGCATGCATTCCAGTCGTTATCCCAAAATGCATCAGGCATACCAATATGGTTGATGTAGGGCATGTCAGTAAGCAGGAATGGACCTTAACCATTCTTCCTAACCGGACGCCGACGTGGACGCGGACACTATGGGTATCACATAAGCCCCCCTCACTTCGTGAGGTGAGCTAAAAATGATAATGACTTGTATGTTCTTAGAAAATAAAAAATCCAAAACATATGCAAAGACAGTTAGACAAATAGATGGATAACACAAAAGCAGACCAAATGGAATGCCTTGTCTGTCTCTGCTGGATGAAAACACAAAACTATCAAGAAACTGATCTTTTTAGAAGAAACAGAATAAAAAAAGATCCTGATAGATGTCTCACCTGTCCCGGCTTGGCCGGTAAATTGATGTGAAAAATCAAACTATACTACTCAAAAAATTAATTTGCACATCAGACTGAAATTGAGGTCAAGGACAAAAGCCATATGACAGACTGTCATGAACTACCCAAAACCAACCTACGTACCAAGTATCATTGCCCTACCACTTAAGTTATTGATAAACTGATCTAATTATAAAACCTCAACCATGTTCACTATACCATGAAATTGGGGTCAATGCCAAANAGACAGCATCCGAAGCATGCATTGTTGTTGTCATCCCAAAATGCATCATACATACCAATATGATTGATGTGGGAAATGCCAGTAAGCGAGAATGGACTTAAACCATTCAACCTAATCAAGTCACTCATGCATAAAATGTAGGTCAGAGACAGCATCCGAAGCATGCATTGTTGTTGTCATCAAAAGATGCATCATACATACCAACAAAGTTGATGTGGGCCATTTCAGTAAGCGGGAATAGACTTTAACCATTCTACCTAACCAAGTCGCTCATGCGTAAAATGTAGGTTACAGACAGCATCCAAAGCATGCATTGTTGTTGTCATCCCAAAATGCATCATACGTACCAATATGGTTGATGTGGGCCATGTCAGTAAGCAGGAATGGACTTTAACCATTCTACCTAACCAAGTCACTCATGCGTGTAAAATGAAGGTCACAGACAGCATCCGAAGCATGCATTGTTGTTGTCATCCCAAAATGCATCATACATTCCAGTATGGTTGATGTGGGACATGTCAATAAGTTGGAATGGACTTTAACCGTTCTACATAACCAAGTCGCTCTTGCATAAAATGTAGGTCAGAGACAGCATCTGAAGCATGCATTGTTGTTGTCATCCAAAGATGCATCATACACACCAGTATAGTTGATGTGGGACATGTCAGTAAGCGGGAATGGACTTTAACCATTCTACCTAACCAAGTCGCTCATGCGTAAAATGTAGGTCAGAGACAGCATCCAAAGCATGCATTCCAGTCGTTATCCCAAAATGCATCAGGCATACCAATATGGTTGATGTAGGGCATGTCAGTAAGCAGGAATGGACCTTAACCATTCTTCCTAACCGGACGCAGACGTGGACGCAGAAACTATGGGTATCACATAAGCCCCCCTCACTTCGTGAGGTGAGCTAAAAATGATAATGACTTGTATGTTCTTAGAAAATAAAAAAAACCAAAACATATGCAAAGACAGACGAATAGATGGATAACACAAAAGCAGACCAAATGGAATGCCTTGTCTGTCTCTGCTGGATGAAAACACAAAACTATCAAGAAACTGATCTTTTTAGAAGAAACAGAATAAAAAAAGATCCTGATAGATGTCTCACCTGTCCCGGCTTGGCCGGTAAATTGATGTGAAAAATCAAACTATACTACTCAAAAAATTAATTTGCACATCAGACTGAAATTGAGGTCAAGGACAAAAGCCATATGACAGACTGTCATGAACTACCCAAAACCAACCTACGTACCAAGTATCATTGCCCTACCACTTAAGTTATTGATAAACTGATCTAATTATAAAACCTCAACCATGTTCACTATACCATGAAATTGGGGTCAATGCCAAAAATCATATGACAGGAATTTATATACAATCTAACTTCGATGGCTCGAACACCCATGAGACCCTTGAAACGAGTTCGAGCTAGAGGGGTGTTCGAGTTATCAAAGTCGAAATAAGTATAAACTTGAACACAGGGACCAGAAAATGGGTTCCACATACATCAATGGTGTTTGAGTTATTGCAGTTCGAGCTATCGAAGTTCAACTGTACTATTCAAGAGAAACCTACAATTACAAATATCATTGCACTACCACTTACATTTATCGAGAAACTGATCTAATAAAAAAAACTAAACCATGTTCACTAGACCATGTAAATGAGGGTAAGGTCAAAAGTCATATGACCGATTGTCATATAATACTCAAGAGCAAACTAAATACCAAATATCATTGCCGGTCAACAAGCAGTAATTGAGAAACTGATGTCATCACAAATCTTTACCAATTCAATAATACAGGAAACAGAGGTCAAGTTTATATGATTTTACGTCTGTCAGGTAGGGCTTGATGTAAGCTGACCATACACAAAAAAAAGTTCCTAAATGAAAGAGAACTCGAGATACGCTGCATTATGTAAAGTTTACGTCAATGTCGTCGTCAAACTTTGCACTCCTATGTATCGTTTTTTGTATCTTTTGTCACAGGCCAGAAAAAAAAAAGAATATGTGTCTAACGGCCACAGTACTGCCCTGCCTCCCAACTATTTTGAAGAATGTTATTTTTCATGACTAGTAAATCATCAAGTTGGTGCAAGGAATATTTTTTTTATCTGATTTTTGATTACCATACCCTAATCTTTTCATTACAATTTTGCTTAATTATCCCCGCACTTTCGAATGAAAGTTCGGGGATATTGTCGTTGGCCTTGTCCGTCCGTCCGTTCGTCACACATCCTTGCAACGCGAACTCCTCCTACATTTTTGGATTTAGGGTTTTAATTTTGTTATAGAACTGTTGCATATATGCTGCAGATGCGCAATAAGCTTTCGGATTTTTGATATTGGTCTTGGTGCAAACAAGAGGCCCCAAGATGTCCATTTTGACACATGTGGCATGCGATGCGAACTCCTCCTACATTTTTGGATTTAGGGTTTTAATTTTGTTGTAGAATTGTTGCATATGGTCTGTAGATGCGCAATAAGCTTTCGGATTTTGATATCTATCTTGATGCAAACAAGAGGCCCCAAGATGTCGATTTGACAAAGACCACAAAATGAGATTTGTGACGCATATGGCATGCAACGCAAACTCATCCTACATTTTTGGATTTATGGATTAAATTCTGTTGCAGAATTGTTGCATATAGTCTGTAGATGTGCAATAAGCTTTCAGAATTTTGATTCCGGTTCCAACTTTGGTAAATTTCCTGAAAATGTCAAAGACTGATATTTTTTGACATTTTGGCATATAATCTTATATTTTGGCAAGTATTTGGAAAAAATAATAATTCTGAAATCTTAGAATTCGAAAATGTGATTCCAATTTTGGTAAATTTCCTGAATGTCTCAAAGACCACTTATTTTTGGAATTCTACCTAGCAACCATACTTTAAGCATTTGTTTCCATCAGGGCAATCATTTTCACCAATTGAATTTCAAAAATATTTGATTCCAATTTTGGTAAATTTCCCGAAAGTCTCAAAGACCACTTATTTTTTGGAATTCTACCTAGCAACAATACCGTTGGGATTTGTTTCCATCAGGGCAATCATTTTCACCAATTGAATTTCAAAAATATTTGATTCCAATTTTGGTAAATTTCCTGACAGTGTCATAGACCACATATTTTTTGGAATTCTACCTAGCAACCAAACTGTTAGGATTTGTTTTCATTAGGGCAATCATTTTCACCAATTGAATTTCAAAAATATTTGATTCCAATTTTGGTAAATTTCCTGAAAGTGTCAAAGACCAC
>MJUU01032965.1:39035-51410 GCA_002080025.1 Modiolus philippinarum | reverse complement strand
GGTGGTCTGCACGTTGCCATGTGAGCCAGCGCAGTAAGAAGATATACTGTTTCTGCAGAAATTATTGATTGATGAACGATATCTGCTAGCTGCATGGTACTGAATGATTCTGAAACAAATAAATATATTCTTTTCTCTAACGATATGTCAAGTTTAATCCGGTTTTGACCCGTTAGATAAATTTCCTTTATTCAACGTATGTTGAATAAAGCCCCGTGCTATTTCCCGCCAAATCTATTCGGAATACAATTCTCGGAGTTTATCATTGATCATTAGAGAAAAAGATTACACCACTTTATCCCGATCTTGTGGTGTAATCTATATATCCATCATACCGTAACCAGTGCAGTTATTTCAAAGCTGTTGGTTGTTTTGTATTGTTCTATATGATAACTCATATTATGTTTTGGTACAATTACAGCTTATATAATATATAAACTTTAAACAGTCACAAATAATAGGCCCAAGTAACTGAATTGTTTGCAGTATGAATTGATACATTTAATTCACAAAATAGGTGATAACCAATTATATAATTATGAGGTGTGACTTACAAATATTCTCTCAACTTTATTCTCTGCCAAGTTGTTTGTTTGTGGGGGGTGGATTTATCAATATTGTTTTTTCCATTGTCCAGAGTCCAGTTAGGGGTAAAATTGTCCATGGGACAGTTGTCACCTAATATCAATCTTCTAGCAATTTTTTTTGTATGAACGGTTTGTTATTTACCATGGTCAAATATTAAATATTTGTTTACGCTTAATTTTGCCCCTCCCCATTTTCCATGGTACAGACCCAATGTTTACAATAAAATGCTCATGGTAAAATTTTAATTTACCATGGTCTCATATTAACTTGTATATGAAATAAACTATTCTTGTATACCATTTATATATTCTCTGCACTGGTTTTCGGAGGGTAAACTGTCAATATCTATGTGTTGATTTGTGCCTTGGTGTAGTAACCATAGCAACTTCCACATGGTTTCCCTAGAGACAGTAGTATAAGATGTATTGGTCATAAACTGCCATGATCCAAGTCTGAAATATATCAATGTTTTATGACTAGATATTCAGTAAACACCATTTCTGAGAAAGCTTTATCTGTCAAGACATACAAAAAGAGGTAACTGAAATGTTACTCTGAAACATACTTTAACTATTAACATCACACCTCTTTGTGTCTGTATCAATTAAATGTTTTTCATTTTTGGATGCATGCTCCGTATTTATAATCAAATAAAACGATTGTCAAAATATTGGTCGAGTTTCTTAAAGAGAATTGAACAGTACATTTTACAGTGTAGGTTTGTACTCAATGGCTATACTGATGATCTCTTTCTTTACCCTTTTACATATTATAATTGCTTGGGTTTTAGTTTTAATAACATTCATCCAATGTTTTCTTCTCTATGATTTTACAAACAATTATTTTGAGGACCAGCAATAGATTGCAATGCGGGTGTGTATTTTTTGTTGATTGTTTCTGCATTGTGACAGATTGAAATATAGTGGTTTGCTCCTTGAAGATATTCTCTTCCTTCAAATGACATTCATTTCATTTCACTTCAATACAACTTCATTATAGTAATATTTGGTGATTTTTTATCTAATGGTAAACATTTTTGTGAATGCTAGTTACTTGAAATCAATTTGGTAAATGTTAGTCACTTGAAACCTTCTGGAAAATGTCAATGATTGGAAACATTTTGGTAAATGTAAGTGACTTGAAACAGTTTTAGTAAATGTTATTGAACGCAACATTCTGATAAATGTTAATGACTGGAAATATTTTAGTTAATGTTAGTCGCTGGAAACGTTTTAGTAAATGTTTGATATTGGACACAAACATTTTTTTTTCAATGACCAAAAACAAATTCCTTGTTCTACATCACTGTTTTGTATATAAAACTTACTTTTGAGATGACAGGATACAATTTGTAGCCCTGAGGAAAAATTGGTCATATTCTAACTGTAGTCTGTGTATCATATTGTCAGGTAGTTTGTTGTGATTGTTGCTAAGGAAACACTCTAAATGATTGGAAACATATCCTACTACTTCCCTGTAAAAAATATATATTAATGACAATTTGTTTATATAATACTGGGAGGATCATAACTTCACTTCAGCAATGAATTCCCATAATATTTTAACGTTTATCCCTCTTAAATAAATAATTTTATTTTTATGCAATGTTGAGTAAAGTATACCTTGTTTTGAAGACAGTTACATTTAAAACTCGAAGCACTGGTATCTTATAACAAGAAATTGCTGTGTGACTGAAAAAAAATTGTCTTTACACCAGAGTTTCATAAAAGGTCAAATGTCAAATTAATTGTGTCAATAAGATTTCAGAAATTCCTGCCAAAAATTTTATCTGACCAAAAGATGGAAAATGTGAATATAATTTATCATCCACTCCCAAAAGTGGAAGTTTCAATTTGTTTCTTGTAAAATGTTAGCAACATCACTATGACATATAATTTCCTAACATACAATTCACTATTGTATATTAAACAGCACATTAAACACATTTATTTCATTTGAATACTATCCTTTATCTAAATGAAACTTGAATGTTTTGACTTTTTTCTCTTATTATTAAAGCCTATGGATGTTATTAACTATAAATAAGTAAAATATGTGTACATTATAACCTTTTCGTTCATGTTTCTTGGATTTCTTAGACAATCTAACAGACTAAAGCCACTGTACCTTATAGCTCCCCCAACAGACTAAAGCCACTGTACCTTATAGCTCCCCCAACAGACTAAAGCCACTGTACCTTATAGCTGCCCCAACAGACTAAAGCCACTGTACCTTATAGCTCCCCCAATCCTTTTATTGAGTTGTCTATATCTAGCCATGTTGTATAACCGACTAAAGCCACTGTACCTTATAGCTCCCCCAATCCTTTTATTCAGTTGCCTATATCTAGCCATGTTGTATAACAGACTAAACCCATTGTACCTTATAGCTCCCCCAACAGACTAAAGCCACTGTACCTTATAGCTCCCCCAATCCTTTTATTGAGTTGCCTATATCTAGCCATGTTGTATGTCTGTAAACCATCTCCCAGTATTCGTATCAAACATGTACTAAAGGCTAGTTGTTTAATAAATGTAGATTCTGTTGTTCTGTTTATATCGTAATTCATTGTATCTGTAGAGTACAAAGAAACATGGCGTTACACCAATGGTGTTATATTTCATTATTCAAATTATCACTATTTTCTAAATTTCTGACACTTTACTTAAACATAACAATAACTGAACATAATCTTGGAGAAATCTCTTGTTTACTTCATGTCTCTTTTTATCTTCAAACTAATAAAGTGCCTTACATAATTCTCAGTTTCATCCATCCTTATGTTGCCTTCTCACATTCTGTATCTTATCTACCTGTAACTCAAGTGTCTATTTTGGGCAGAAAAATAGCATCTAAGCAAGGTTCATTTTGCAAGAAAACATTATAATTAGGGATGGGGTAATATTTTGGTAGATTATGTACAAATGACAGATGATAAACAGTGTGTTTCTGTTGTTCGTATTGATTACATGAAAATAAACACAAAATGTATGTACAATTCTAATATGATGTCTCTAATATGCCACGTGTTCAAACCCATGGTAAAATCGCTATATATTCAAAGCTGTTCCAATATATATCACACATAAACATGCAATCGGAAATTAAAACTAGAAAAACTGTGAGCAAAGCTCACTAATAAATACCCCCCGCATCCCCATTTGATTTCAGAAATTAAAAATCAATGAAATCAAATTCTGAAATAGGAGGTGCATATCTACATTACGTCATAAAGACTGTGTCAAAGTTTCATGAAAATCTATTCAGTGATTCAGGAGGAGTAACGGATAAGAGACGGGTACCCACTTGTAATGTAATGGTCAAGTACATGTTTTGCTACGGGAAATCCAAGAAATCAATCAAATCAAATTCTGAAATAGGAGGTGCACATCTACATTATGTCATAAAGACTGTGTTAAAGTTTCATGAAAATCTATTCAGTGGTTCAGGAGGAGTAGCGGATAAGAGATGAGTACCCTCAAGTGTAACGGACGGACGGACGGACAGACAAACGGATGGAAAGACGGACAGACGAACGGACGGATATATATTTGATTAAAAAATGTCATCAAATTTATATACATATTTTCAGATCTCATTTTATGTTCAATTGGTGGAATGGCGATTATTTGCCTTTCCCTAAAGAGTGAATCGAAATAATTCCTAATTCCTGGGAGATTCAATATATACTGATTTTACCATGAGTTGGCCCTTTATGTCGATGCCTTACCCCTTGCTGTTGCTCATAAAGGGCCAACCTGTGGTAAAATTAGTATATATTGAAGCCCCCAGGAATTATTTCTTAAATAATTTGCAGTCTTTAAAATTACCAGGTTCAAAATCTCTGGTTGGAAATTGAGTTAAAAATCATGTATACATTTGCTAAAATAAGTAAACTGAGATAAGTCAAGTTCAACAATATATGGTTCTTGGAATAATATATCTTGGAATAATATTTGATTATACATATACCTGTGCCTGTCACAAATAATACATGTTTAAATATTTCTGACAATGGAAACTGCTTCAAGATGGCAACAAAATCATTTTCCAGCAAATATTTCCAGGCATTCTTTGGATCTTCATCCTATTGTATATACAATTATAAAAATAATAAATAGGAAGAAAAGGAAAAACATCAAAATGTTCAACTTAATTTCAGTTTGACAGCCATTGCAACATCGTAAAACAAAAAGTATGAAGACTTTTAGGATCTTGCATTTGGTAATATTACAGATAGATATATCTTTCACAAGTGTAAGAAATCTGGTCTTTTCCAGAGTTGAGCATGCAATTTTTAAAACTCTGTATCTTTTCTGACATATCCGTATCCCTAAATTTTTTGCATATTTCCATAGCATATTGCTCAAAGTTTCATTGTATTAATTAAAAAAATTCTATGTCAGAAACCGAGACACCCAAACTACCTTAAGCAGTAAAAAATTTATAAGCCACAATTATTTGATCATCTATTGCTATCAAAAATATACATCTAAAATATGAGGCTGATCAACAATTACCACTGCTGTTTAATGGATTATGAGTTTCTTAAGGTGAAAATTGAAAGAAACTAGTATACTGACAAAGTTAGAAAGGCCCCCTGCCCCTTGTGTGTCTAAAAACCCTGTTGGCAGAAAAAACGTGAAAAGCGACCTTCCTTTGATGAACTGCAACACTCTGTATAATATGTATACAAATGTGTAAAGGCAATCTTAGTTATCATGCAACATAGAGCTAATTCTCAAAATATGCATTTTTCATATAAGATAAAAATTTTATTAAATTAATTAAGAACCCATACAAGGCATCATAATATAGCAACATACAGTTTGATTGGACGTAAATAAGAACAAACAAATAAATATATATACATTTATATATATAATTATAATGCCATATAAAAACTAAGTTTTCACAAAAAAATTGGTTTGAAATTTTCCTCAAAATGAAAAGGGACCTTCCTTTGATAATCTGCAACACTGTGTATAATGTGTATAAAAATCTGTGAAGGCAATCTTAAGTTATCATGTGACATGAAGCAGGGATGGGGTCGATTACTTTTAAATGTAATTGAATACATTACAATTACTTTGCTTTTAAAATGTAATCAATTACATTACAATTACAGCATTTTTTATTTGTAATTGATTACAATACATTACTTTCCTCTGTTGTAATCATGATTACAAGTGATTACTTATGAATACATATGCCTGTTGAAACAGAGATCATTGCTTAAACATACATTTACGCTTTCCATACAAAGGTCATTTAATCAAATTTGCTGCCACAAACTTAACTGAATTTTTTGTTCATCTTTTGATAAGTAGATCAAAATTGTTCTATTACAAATGCTTCATTCTAAGCATTTTATATTTTAAGTGTAATTTTTCAACTAATGCTAGATACTTGTGTTGGAAATAATGGAGAGGTATCAGTTTTTACAATAATATCGCAGTGGTCATAATATGTTAATTTTGATGAAATGATATTTTCTTTTCATGGTTATACAACTTTATTTTCATTAAAGCTGTGTCTTTTCCGACTTGGAAATGATATATTACTCAATGTTTCTCTATTAACAAAAAAAACTTGGTTAAGAAATTATTTTGAAATTATTGTTAAAATCTGGCAATTGTTTATCCAGTATTTACACTAATTAGTTTGACAATTTATTTTTTGTTTATTTAGCAATATGAGTTGTCATCTACATGTTTTAATTTCAATTATTAGCTTGTCATTTTTATGGCCCAGAGATATGTACATGATTTTCTTTAATTTAATTAATTAAACGAGATAAACAATTATTGAAGGAATACATGTGAATGTTATTTCTTTAAAAGTTTACAATTTAAGTTTTTGATTGATTGATTGATTGATGTTTTACGCCAACTTCAGCAATATTTCAGCTATATTGTGGCGAGAACTGTTGAAGTTTTTGAAAGTAAATATTGTTATTATGTGCATCTCAGACCTTCACCAGTTTATTCCCTTTCATACTTAAAATGTTTTAAAACTTCCAAGTAAAATAGAACTGAAGGTTGAATTCTGATTGATTTTCATATGAAACTCTTATTGATATTTATATTTTAAATTAGGCAAGAACTTATGTAGTAAAATAATTATTGTAATTTTAGACTTGTTAAGAATAAACTTGAGTGTGTATACATGTTTGTATACATGTATATACATGGAATACATATCTTGTATATTTGATATATGTAACAATCACTGAGTAATCATAAAGTAATCAAAATGTAATCATGATTACTCATATTTTTCAGCTGTAATTGATTACATTACAATTACAAGTAATCTAAAAAGAGCTTGATTACAGATTACACATGATTACTGAAGAATTTGTAATTAATTACAGCTTATTACAATTAACGATTACGATTACCCCAAGCCTGACATGAAGCTAATTCTCAAAATATGCATTTTTTCATATAAAAACTAAGTTTTCACAGAAAAAAAGGTTTGCAATTTTCCTCAAATTGAAAAGGGACCTTCCTTTGATGATCTCCAACACTGTGTATGATGTGTATAAAAATCTGTGAAGGCAATCTTAAGTTATCATGCGACATAAAGCTAATTCTCAAAATATGCATTTTTTCATATAAAAACTAAGTTTTCACAGAAAAAAAGGTTTGCAATTTTCCTCAAAATGAAAAGGGACCTTCCTTTGATGATCTCTAACACTGTGCATAATATGTATAAAAATCTGTGAAGGTAATCTTAAGTTATCATGCGACATAGAGCAAATTTTTCTCCAAATATGCATTTTTTCATATAAAAATTGATGGGTGTTCCATGGAACTCTTGAGTCGCCTGCACTACAGAAGAGCCATTTTTGGCCAAGTAAATCTCTAAAATCTGTAAAATCAAAATTTTAAGCATTAGGTGCACAATTAAATCAAGTGATCAACAAATTCTGAAAGGTTGGTTGGAATATGACTTCTAGTTTTGAAAAAGTACCATATTAACACACTAAATTAACAAATGAGCCATTTTGGCTCAGTGAACCTCTAAAATCTGTAAAATCAAAATATTACGTATCAGACGCACAACAAGATCAGGTGAACAACATATNCTGCGATGGAGTTGAGGATTAACTAACCAGAATAACAAATGAGCAATTTTGGCTCCGTGAACCTCTAAAATATGTAAAATCAAAATTCTAAGTATCAAGTGCACATCTACACCAGGTGAAAAACATATCCTAAAAGTTTGGTTTGAATTGGACTAGCAGTTTTGAAGGAGTTGCGGATTCAAAAACCGACAGACCCACAAATGAGCAATTTTGGTTCCGTGAACCTCTAAAATGTGTAAAATCAAAATTCTAAGTATCAGGTGCACATCAACACCAGGTGAACAACATATCCTGAAAGTTTGGTAGGAATTCCACAAGCAGTTTTGAAGGAGTTGCGGATTCAAAACCGACAGACTCACATATGAGCAATTTTGGCTCCCTGAACCTCTAAAATCTGTAAAATCAAAATTCCAAGTATCACGTGCACAACTACACCAAGTGAACAACATATCCTAAAAGTTTGGTTGGAATCGGACAAGAAGTTTTGAAGGAGTTGCAGATTCAAAAACCGACAGACGACGCAGGACGACGACGATGCAGTATGACGACGACGACGTAAGACAACGGATAGTAATCCCTATGTGTAGACTCTGCTTACAGCAGGCGACACAAAAATTAAGTTTTCAAAAAATTGCTTTCAGATTTTTTTCAAAAACAAAAGGGAGCTTTCTTTGGTGATGTCCAACTTTGAGTAAAAAAAAACATAAAAATCCGTGAAGACAATCTTGAGATATTGTATGGCATAGAAAATGCTGACAGACAGACAGACAGACAGGCTGATTACTATAGGGCGCCGCCATATGGCGGGCCCTAATAACAAATCATACTTCCTCTCCATCACAGTTGATAAATATCCAGGGATTAGTGACTTGCTGGGGATCAGGACTTGTATTCATTGCCTCCTTCATCAAACAAACAAAATCTTCTCTAGCCCTGAAACATAATTCAAAATATTCCATTTTATATGAATTTTCTATCAAGCTGAATTATTATTCTTTATAAAATTTACAGTCATCAACATGTCATAATTTTTTCTATTGAGCATTGGAAATAAATGTATTCTTCACATGTATATTTTCATCCACTGGTACATGCAATAAATTGTGTTTTTCTGTTTAAGAAATAATTCTTACTTTAAGAAGAAGTGTGCGTGTGTGTTTTTTCAGCAAAAACAAATACCCTCTTAAATTTCTGAAAAAAATGCTTTGTCCAGCTTTCAAAATACAAGGCATTGTTGTCAAAATCCTGTAGAGTTTGGTTGCTGTCTAAGAAGTGACATCTACAAACTTAATTAAGAAAATTTGTATATTTTGAAGGGCCCTAACTCTATGAAAAATTGGCCATGCCTCCCAAATATATGATATGCAGAATTAAGTATTAAGGTCAACCATCTTGTGAAAAATGATTTGCTGTTGGATCAAAGATACAAATAAAGAAATCCACCATGTAAAGTAAGTGAATGAAGAGACCAAAACAGAATTTTGTCCCTTCAGATTGGGATAAAATAATTACCCAATCACAATAGTAAGATGTCTTTTTTGGCTATAAAGATATCCCCCAACTGTAAGGGAATATTTTTTCTTCGTAAGTTTTTCTTTTCAATTTTACAACGAATGTATGATTTTACAGGTCTGGACAAATATTTTTATAATATTCTGTAGACATGTAAATGGCTTGAGATTAAGACCTGATTTACCTTATTGGTGTTAAAACAAGAGCTAAACAGGCAATATAATGATCTAACACTGGGTTTCCTAGACTGGTAACTGCCTGCGGAATATGTGGCATTTGTATAAAGTTTGCTGCCCATGTTCCAACTCCTGCTGGACACCTCAAAATATGATTCAGTATGAACATGTGGTCATCAAAGGATGCAACTTTAACCAAGGCAGATACCTGTGTGAAGATACATGTATATATTCTTTGATAATATACAAAATGTTAAAAAATATTCTGCTATATTTACTGTATATCAAACAAATATCAAATTTTGAATCTTTTTTTATTTTGTTACAACTACAGGGGATTGTGGAGTAGTTAAATTAAAGAATTAATTAAGCAATTTCCAGGAATTATTCATACAATAAAAAGAAACAGCAATACATAAGTATGAGTACTTGTAATACATAAACTTGTATCAATGAATACAAGGCATCTGTTATTTTCTATATGATGACAATTTTAACAGCAGCGGATGTATACTACCACTAGACCAAGTATATGATGTTCACTTATCAATGATTGCTGAGTTTACACTGTATGAAGTGAAAGTTTATGCCATCATTACAAAATGATTATCATCATATTTCTTATAAAAGTTCCCATTTTTAGCCATGTAAGATATTCACTAAAGCAACTGGAATTGAGTGTAACACTTTACACAAACTCTGTTATTGTGCTTTACACAATACATTAGTATCCATGAAAATTTTTACTCACTATTTTGATAACAGTTAAATTTGACTGTAAGAGAATTTGAAGTACAGATAACTCAATCAAAACATGATTTAGTTTACATTCCATATATAGTTTAATTTCCATGGCTCGAACTGCAATAGCTTCAACACCATGGATGTCTCAAATCCTTTCTGTTGTGCCTTTGTTCAAGTTTAAATAGAGTTTGATCTCTTTATCTCAAACATCCTCTAGTTCTAACTGAGATCGGTCCCTTGGGTGTTCGAGCTATCAAAGTTCAATTGTACATAAATTGTTTGTATGTAAACTGATAAATGAGAAGTTTGTGTTTGTATCTTTTAATTTTGAATTAATACAGCAATTTATCATCCTTCCCCATGGTTATATCAGCCTGCAGAGCCTTTCCACAAAAGCCATATCTGGTTGACCCGGATATATCAGGAGTTGACCTGGATATATCAAACGATTCTCCCAAAGTTTCAAAGGCAATAACTTTTTTTCAAGGTTTCAAATGAAATAAAATGGCTAAAAATAAACATCAATTGCATTTGCTCTTTCTGATTAGGTATTCAAAACAGAATTATGATTACACTAATAGATAAACTAGACGTCAGAAAAATAGACGAATTTCATATTTACGGGATAACTGCTAATTTAGCATGTTTTTCAAAGGGACGTCACTCGCTAACATCCGTCATTCTGGTTTTCGGTCTCATTAGGGAAAGGACGGTCAGTAAATATTTTCTCTGGCAACGGTTACGATTTTCACTGTGGTAAGTACCCGAATAGCTTGAAATAATTTATAAAAAGACGATCGAGATATTACCCCTAGTCCAGTGATAGATATCCATGTATTCAAAATCTACTGATGTCCCTTATTACAATGGAACCGTAAACCTGACTGTCGAGTCATTAGGTTACTTCCCTTTGTGGAAAACGTTATAAAAACGGAGCCAAATACGGGATAAGAAATAAACATGAAAGCGGTCTATTGTAGAAACTGGGTGGTTGATATATCATGCAGAGCTTTGACGTTTTCACATTATGACATCATAAAAGCTCCAAGGAACGATAGAATAGAGTAACAACCAAAGGTTCCTGCCAAATTCAAAATCTGCATTATTTAGAGTATTTCGGTCAAAATATTCATCCAGTTACAAATCCTTTGCTAATACAATGATAAAATAAAATAAAACATGTTTTTAAATTCAAAATTGTTGAAAAGGCGAGAATGACATGTATGCCGAAATTCCCGAGGAACTTTGGGAGAATTTGAAACCTCAGTTCAATAATAATAAATCTAAAATACAAAATAAAGGATGATAAAAAAGTTATCAGGCTTTTGACAGCTGATGTATTTTAAAATATCAGCCCACTCGCCAGAATATGGCTTTGCTTCATATTCTGGCTCACGGGTTGATATTTTACGATACATAGCTGCCAAGAGCCCGATAACATATACATATAACCATAATCTCCCAGGAGTCTGTATCAATCACCTGGCTTTAAGTTACCACAATCAAGCTAATATTGTAAGTTATACAGTTGAAGTCTGATAATGTTTTATCATATTTCTTTGTTGAGCTCTTTTGACAAAATACATTCTTGCTAAGGACCATTTTCAACACCAGTTTTGAAGTTGAGGCATCATTTTGTAAATGGCAGTCGAGGAACAATTTTCAACATTGGTTTTGAAGTTGCAACATCTATATCTATTTGGAAACCAAATTTCATTGAAATCTGACAATGTTGAATTTTCCTGCCTTTTTTGGCAGATTTTGAAAATGGCCGTCATCATACAATTTTCAACATCAATTTTGAAGTTGCGACATCAATACCTATTTGAAATACAAATTTCATTGAAATCGGACAATGTTAAATTTTTCCACCTTTTTTGGCAGCAATTTTGAAAATGGTGGTCAATGAACAATTTTCAACACCGGTGTCATATGGAATTTTGAACCCCCAAAAAATTGACCCCGGGGTCAAAATTCCATATGGAATAATGAACCCAGGGTCAAAATACCATATGGAAAATTGACCCCGGGGTCAATTTTATTCCATTTTATTTTGCACCACATCATGGAAAATCGAACCCCCTTAATTTCATATTCTCAAAAAGGGTTCAAAATCCCATGGTGGGGGGTCAAATTCCCATGGTTGACGAAACATCACAGTTTTCATATGGGGGTGCAAAATTCCATGATAGGGGGTCAGAATACCATGGCAGCATAGAGAATTAATAACTAAACATACACGTTACATGTTTTGATAGGGGG
>MJUU01032965.1:22131-37902 GCA_002080025.1 Modiolus philippinarum | reverse complement strand
AAACGTCACAGTTTTCATATGGGGGTGCAAAATTCCATGATAGGGGGTCAGAATACCATGGCAGCATAGAGAATTAATAACTAAACATACAAGTTACATGTTTTGATAGGGGGTCCAAAATCCCATGGTAGGGGGTCAAAATATCATGGTTGACGAAATGTCACAATTTTCAGATGGGGGTGCAAAATTCCATGATAGGGCTCAGAATGTATGTAAGATATTAATTCTATGTCTTGCCTTGGTAGTCTGACCCCCTATCATGGAATTTTGCAACCCCATCTGAAAACTGTGACGTTTTGTCAACCATGATATTTTGACCCCCCTACCATGGGATTTTGAACCCCCTTTCAAGAAATGTAAATTGTATGTTAAGATATTATTTCTCTTTGCTGCTATGGTATTCTGCCCCCCTATCATGGAATTTTGCACCCCCATCTGAAAATTGTGAGATTTTGTCAACCATGTTATTTTGACTCTCCCTACCATGGAATTTTGAACGCCCTTTCAAAACATGTAACTTTTATGTAAGATATTAATTCTCTGTCCTGCTATGGTATTCAAATTTTGCACCCCATCTAAAAATTGTGACGTTTCGTCAACCATGGTATTTTGACCCCCTACCATGAGATTTTGAACCCCCCTTTCAAGAATCCACTTGGATACAAAATTTCATTGAAATCGCACAATGTTGAATTTTCCCACCTTTTTTAGTGGCCATTTTGAAAATGGCAGTCAACGAACAATTTTCAACACCAGTTTTGAAAACATGACAGCATGACAAACATTTTATGACATTACAATTATCCTTCATATTCTATAGTTTTGGAAATAAAAGACCAAAAATATGAAAATTTTGAAAATTCTGTGAGAAAAGGGCAATAACTCCTGCAAAGTTTTTTTAAAATTTTTTCTAAAAAAAAATCTGAGGGTGGGTAAATCTTGATATGCTTAACATTTTTGCAATTTACACTTGACCTCTATCTGTTACTCTTTTTGAAATAAAACATCAAAAATGCACAAATTTTGAAAATTTATGGAAAAAGGGCTATAACTCCGAGATGGGTTTCAGATTTTCTTCAAAATTGCACGGTAAGTAGATCTCTTCATGCTGAATGTTTTAATACAGTCAGATTTTTGATATCTGTAACAGTTTTCGAGTTATTGGCCAAAAACTGCAATTTACCCTATGTTCTATTTTTAGCAAAGCCGGCCATGTTGTTTGACCTGCCACTTAATCAAACAATTTTGAGAAGCGATACTCTGGTGATGATTCAGGCCAAATTTGTTTACATTTGGCCAAGTGGTTTCAGAGGAGAAGATTTTTGAAATTGTTAACAGACAGAAGGACAGAACGTGATGGCAAAAGTTCACATGGCCTTTTAGGTCAGGTGAGCTTAAAATCAATCATTAATCAAAATATAATTAAGAATGCATATAATCCCAGAAGATAAGATTTTAATTGTATTAGACTCGGCAAACTTTGTCAGAGACATAAAATGTTCTCTTGGAGAAACTGAGATTTTCACAGGGGTAAGATTCTATGTGTATCATCACCAGCGAGATAAAATCTTATAAAATATGATTTACCAGTCTTTGTGTCCATGCCCTTGTGTTGATGACAAATTCATTATCACTAACAGGTCTGCGATGGAACATAAATAGTACTGTGATACAATCTTTTAATCTGTTTATCTGATGCTGGTTATTGGGACTGTGTAATCCTAAAGCTATAAAATATTTTGTATAGTTCAACATTGGTTACTATATTACCCAAGTTTAGAGTAAGTGGAATGTCAGATCATGTAAAGATTCTAAAACATACAAAAACATAGGTAAACAATGATTACATAGTCTGCTCATTATGGCATATGGTTAAAGTATCTTAATTTTTACATGGATTTTGACCTAGCTATCCTACCCTGTACAGTAATTGAGATATGAACTCTGATGTCAACTTGAATGCAAGTTGATCATGCAGTAAGTATAGGTCAAAGTGAAGACCCTACCATATTCAGTAACTGAGACATGAACTCAAAGGTAGAAATCATGTGGAAGATACAGGCCAAAGTGGCCTTATTTGACCTGGATGTTGCCAAACAACCAAAGTAGGTTAAATTATCCCACTACACACAGTAATAGAGATATGAACCTGAAAATGAATGTAGGGCAAACAAATGGGAAATATAGGTCAAATAGACCTTATTTTCTTAGAGGATTTGAGTCAACCCAAGATGCACCTGAATGCAAAGTCTGATGACCCTATCCTGCATAGTTACTGAGATATATGTATCGGAATAAGGGGCTGATCAGAAAGAACACACAAGATACCAATCAGACCTTGACCTTTGATGTGTGTGAATAGTCCTGAAGTGACAATGTATAACTCAAATTTATTGAACAGGTTGGGCATGGCTTAATTTTCTCTGTCTTGTAGGTAAGTTTAAATCAAACGATAGTGATGTAATTGACCCATAACCAGTCAGGTCAATTAAATAGAGTAATAATAATAGTTCTTGTCTAGTCCTAGAACATCATATTTTAATGTCACTATCAATACTTATAATAGGCTACTGTACCTTGTGGTGGTGCATTACTTGGTATGTCTCTCAGCAAAGGACAAGATATAAATAAGTTGTGAATGTAAGATTCAACTTGTAACCTACAAAATAATCACAGACAAATAAATACATCTACAGTGGATCCTGTTCAATCCAATACAATGTTGGTCTACATAAATAAGTTTGTTTACAATGAATCTCAGAAAACTAACAGGTCGTCTTTGGGACAATATGTTGGAAAACTCAGATGTTTGATTGTATTTATAAAATATATTTGAGGAAAATATCCTTTTTAAATTTTGCTGTATCAAAACTGTTAGTTTATCTATATACATTTTGTTGTATTAACTTTATATTCAAGTACTGAATTTATATGTAAAGGGTAAAATTTATTATTTAGCTTGGTGTAAAGTAATTCTAAATGTATTGTTATACTCTATATATAAATCATGGGCCCTTATTGTTGTTCATCAAAATGTGTGTAAATCTCTAGTTTACTTTATGTACGTAGGAATCTTGAAACTTTTTTCTGTCATGGTATATATAGTTAACCATGCTGTACTACATTTTATGTACATTCCAATCTTTAATTAACATCGCCAAAGACAGAAGCAGGAAGCATGAACTACCTATGAAGAACAGGTATAACGATGAAAAAGAATAGCAAGTCATTATTCCTTGGTAATATTTAATTTTTCATGTACGGCGTTACTTTCTAATATACACTTAAACATGTTCTTTATTACCTAGTATCTTCTACAGTCTCGGGTCAAAAGAATTCGAAATTTTGAAAATTTCCAGTGTATTTCATTTCTAAAAAGTCTTCATTTAAAATATTGTCCGATTTTCATAAAAATTGTACCCTTAAAAAGAGCTTGTCATTCAGTTTCATCCAATAATTTTCATTTAATTTTTGGTGTTGAGGTTTGCTCATTGTCATGATTTAATTACAATTTGAGATATCTGACATCATAATTTGCTATAAAGTAAATTGTGACATCGAAATTTTATACTTGTGTTTATATCTTGACAATTAGAAAACCACAACACCAAGAATTATATTAAAATTATAGGAAGAAACTTAATGTCAAGCTCTTTTTAATGGTTCAATTTATATGAAAATCTGACAATGAGTAAGCTCTACAGAATTTTTAAATGAAGGCCGTTTTAATATGAAATGCACTGGAAAATTTCAAAATTCTGAATACTGGTACTTTTCACCCAAGACAGTACACGGGATTTTAATGTTTACCTTGCTAACTGTGATGAATATGAATGTAATGACAGTTTAGTTTGTAAATTTTCTCTGATGGTGTCAAGTGTTTTCTTCAGTCTCTTAAAAGCATCATCATCAAAGTCTATCATCTCATACTGATGGTTGGCCTTACAGGTAACACCATCACCACATGGTCCCTGTAATAACACAATAAACATAATTATAGAGAATAACACACAAAGTCTATCATCTCATACTGATGGTTGGCTTTACACGTAACACTATTGTCACATGGTCACTATGAAGATGGTGTAAAATTATGATTAGTACTCATAAAGAAGTATGTTGACAGTTTTGGCATCTTGCATTACTTTGACAAGTAACAGAATCCAAATCTGTTATTTTGATGAAATGTAAGTACATTGGACATTAAAGTTTAGCAATTGTAATGTATATTCAACATAATATCATCCGTGTCACTAAATATACGGGGCAGGTGGAAAGGTTTTATTTTTTATTTGTAGAAAAAATCTTCTGACAAAAATACTGTTGAAAGTTGTTTATGAAAGTTCCCGCTGTCTGAATGTCTACTTTATTGCTACCAAAATTTTTATAAATGTATGACTGTCTTTTCATTATTTACAAATTAATAGAAAACATTCCCTTCACCTCATTCACTTACTGGGCACTCTTGAAATAAAAAAAAAAATGGAATTTTGGGGTTTTTTTCCAGAAATGAAATCAAAAGTGTACATTTTTCATGTACAGTGGACTCAGATGCAATAAATTTTCAAAGACATCAGTTTTGGAGAAACTTTTGATCTTTTTGTTCAACTCTGGTATTTCACATTCTCTTTGGTATAATGATTTTTTTTCTGTGTATTTAGCTGTGTAAATCCAATGTAACATTGATATATGTGGACATCAGTATTTTTTAACCATTTTATAAACACTGCTACAGTATAATAAATTATTCTACCTTTGCTGTAACAAAATGCTTTGAAGTAACCCAGGACTGTTCCTTGATATCAGCATACTGTTCATGTAATATTTTAATCTCTCCTTCTGACTGAAGTAAGTTTTTACGAGCTCTCAAATAACTCAAAAGAATTTCATAGAATTCATGGTTTTCTCTTTTTTCTTCTTCCTAAATAAAATGCAACAAAATGAGATGATTAACAATAATGTATGTCTAATGGACATTATTACACCTTATGTTCCACTTCACCGTGGTATTTGTCCCGGAGTTATCTGTGCGCTTTAATGATAGAGATATTCGGTGTAATTAAACAGATATATCATGAACGTCGCGACATTTGCCAAAAATACAAGTCTTGGGTCTAAATTTCCCCTTTCAGGCTCAGGAAATTTTACTGCCCAACGACTTGAACCCTTCTTATTATGATACATCTGTTCACAATACCCAGCCTCACAACTCACTCACTTTTGAATAATTCTCTATTTAAAACTGGCTTGATAATTGTAGTTTCTAACCATAATTTAATTTATTTTATTTCATGTTTGCAGTTTCCTTATTGTCATAATTTAAGCACATATACAAAATTGTTTCTCCATTATTTACTATATAGCTGATGTAAAATATCTAAAAGCTCTATTTAAATCATCACAATAAAGAGACTATTGCATGTAAAATTATTACAAAAGGAGTATAGGTAAGGTAAAGGCTTTAACATGTCAATTAACTGTTAGTAGTCTCTTGTGATTTCATGTTTTTGTCCGTATATTTAGTTCTTTCAGTTTCAAACCTGATGACATAATCAAATTACCTGTACAAACCTGATGACAAAATCAAATTACCTGTACAAACCTAATGATATTGACAAACTTTACATGCTCAAACTTGCTGATATAACTAAACTCACGTGTACAAACATGGTGACATAATTAAACTTACCCGTACAAACCTGGTTTCACGATTTTACTTACCTGTATAAAAATATCAACAATAGCTTCAATCTGTATCAGACGAGGATTATAATACAGACTTTTTAGTTGTTCTAGAGTTAATGGTTGTATTGTCTGTTGTTTTGGTTTAACTGCATGATGTTGAGATATAACATTGGGATGTTGTTCTTTGTAATTAGCAGTTGGTTGTAGCTCTTTATTATTATCTACTTGGGGATTCATAGTCCTTGGCTGAAATTGTGGATTGTCCATATGTTGTTTCATTGGTGGATTCTCTACATGTTGTTGTACTTGCGGATTAAGAACTTTCTCCTGTTCAAGCATCTTCATTTTAGCCTTGTTTAACTCTGATCTTTTAAGATCCTCAAGTTCAGCATCTATTTTGGGATATAAATTGTGAGATTTTGTTTCTGTTTTACTGTTGGCATTTTTTTCTTCACTACTACCATGATCCTGCTTGGCAGTATCTACAGTCAAGTTTACACTTTTCACATTGTTATCGAGTGATTCTAGAGCTGATTGAAAGCTGTCAATAGATTGATCTTCACTAATCTGTGCTTTCATTGGTTGATCTTCACTAATCTGTGCTTTCATTGGTTGGCCTGTATCTTTTGTTTCTTTCATTTCTGACTGTTGACTATTGTTATCACATGATATTAATGTCTCAACGTTTGGTTTATAGGAAGCACTTCTTTCATCCTCATGAATTTCAACTTCATCTTGCATGAGTGTAACTTTTTCATTTTCATTGGTCTCTTCCTTGTTTTTTGTATCACTTGCAGTATAATCAATTTCACCCTTTGTTTTTTCATGTTCTGCTTTGGATATTTCAACATCATCAGTTTTCACAGCCTCAAAATAATATTTCTGATTTTCATCCAAAGTATCCACAACTGCTTTATTTTTATTTTCAACTTCTATTGATTCTGTCTGAATTGGGCACGATCCTTCATTTTCTTGTTTGTTTTTGTCATGGTCCTCTAAAGTAAGGTCTGCTAACTTGTCCGACTCTGAATCTACATTTATATCAATGTTAACATCTTTTATGGCACAAGCTTTGGTTTCATTTTGGTCGTCTTTTTCGAGAACATTTACATCTGTGAGAAGATCTATCCTTGTTGGTTTACTATCAAGTGTTGTATCATCCTCTTTCACAACGTCTTTTTTTTTCTGCAATATAAATGACTTTAGTTGTAATTACAATTCATTAGCAACTGGATATTATTTAAAGCTCTTATTGCTGTAAAACATTTTTTTTTATTTTGAATTTTACAAAAAAAATAGTGATTGCACATTACATGATATCCCATGCATTCTTTGTGAAGTGTCTTAAGTTTTAAGGGGCATAACGTTTAGAACAAAATTCAATTCTGTGTCCAAAATAAAATTAGCAGTAAGCCTCAATTTGATGGTGACTGCTCAGCAACTAAACCTAGTCTGAAGATTGAATCCAATTTTATGCATATGTTAAGAGTTGGAAAATCCAAAAAATTACAAATTATAAGAGGCAAATTCACATTCAGTCTGAGTATAATCAACAACTTACTGAACCAAGTTTGGACAACCTATGCAATTCAGTTCACAAGTTATTTTCATAATATGGTTATTTTCCAAAATTTTCAAAAATTTCCATTTTTCAAGGTGAATAACTCCAGAAACACAATAACACTGCTTCATCCAAAATTAAACTTTGTTTTGTGTACAATAACTTGCAGTCTGAAGACAGTTCGTCATTTAGTCCACAGTTACTGGATGGAAACCTTTTTGGAGACAGACAGACAGATCCATACCTGAAGGTTTTGAAATGCATTCCTACAAGCTTAATCTCCTATGTTTGCATAAAAACTGTAAGAAGATATCTATTGTTCACTGTGAAGAGCTTTTTCCTCGCCTGTGCTACTGTTGTACTGGTGTATGTGTGGATGTAAGGTAATCTGATAGAAACAGGTATTTGTGCAGTATTGTGAGTTTCACAAAAATTTCCACAATTTGAAGTGAAATAAAAAATTTTAGAATCCAATTATTGAAGATGACTACTCTAAAGTGACGTATGCTGCCATGAATTGGACATAATGGATTCTACAGCTTTCTATGAGAGTATGAATGCCATTTACTGTTAATTGTGAAACGGCACTTTTCTGCTACCGTGAACATTTTAATTGATCAAATTTTTACCGTTAATGGACAAAAAATGTTAGCATGATTCATGAAAGGGCTTACAATGTCTTACCGTTAACGTCATATGACTGAAATTTATACCATTAACCCTCAAAAGAGTACCCCCATTCACACCCTCTTTTATGGCAGACTGCTCTTTGTTGAAGTATCAATGTGACTTAAATGTGTAAATGAAGAATAAAATTGTAAGTTTTTTTTCATTGCTCTGTTTTATCATGACTGCTGTCTCAAGTACATTTACCCATTATCTCATTATACTCTTTAAAAATTTACCTAAAAGAATTTCTGAGAATTCAAGAGGCTCACATGAGCCTGTATAATTCACCTGGCTACTACCTAATAAGATTTTCCAACGGGTTTAATGATAAATTTGAGGTGGATGCCATTTTAGTTTTATGAATTTGCGAACAGCACAAATATAAAACATTTGTTGCTATAGTTAAAATTAGCCTAGCAGTTTCAGAAGAGAAGATTTTTTAAATTGTTGACAAATGGACCACAGATGCAAAGTTAAAGAAAAATCTCACATGACCTTTTAGACCAGGTGTGCTACGTAGGAAATTCATGACCCTATATTTACTGCAATATGTGAAATTAAAGTAGCAAACACACTGCATAAAATAAACTTGTACCATCCTCTTATTACTGCGCATAACCTCTGACTTTACCCCTAGATCAATTGGAGTAGCCCAAGGTAATTGTCTATGTTTCCAGGTAAACTGTCTTGTTTATAGGTCATTTGTGAGTAGAATTTGTCTTCACACTTTAGGAGTTTCATTTGGTACAAGAAATCTATCAAACTGATTAAACTACTTCAAAGGGATTAAAATGAAGAGAAAAGTTGGGGATAGTATCAGAGTTTTTTTTTCTATGGGTTATAAATCATTTGCACGAAATAGATTTTACTGGTCTTAAATTTAATAGAACCTGACTGTATTCCTTTTATAACTTGCAAAATTAGAAAAAAAACACAGTGCCATCCTAAAAATATGGAGATTTAGGGAGCAATTTTTGGGAAGACTTATTTACAGTAAATTAATACCCAACCAGGCAATTTGCAGTCTAATTTTAAACAGATTTCCTCTTTTTTTCAGATAAAACCATAATGACATTACACCACTTTACTGTAAAAAGCTATTTTTTGTATAAACATGTAATTAGAATATAATATCTATTCACAATAAGAAATAAAGGCAAAAAAGTTTGATACCACCCCCAGGTATCAATCATTTGTATTGTCAAGTTTTCTTTCTGTATCAATCAACTAATCACTTTGAAGTTATTTAATCAGTTTGATAGAATTTTTGTAGGTAATGAAACTGTCAGCTTAGATAGTGAGCTGTTTTTTAAGATGTGTTCAGTATAAATCAGTTTATCTTCAGGGTTTGGAAACTACATGTAGTTTGTAGAGTTGCAATTCATTTATGGGTAAAGCTAGAGGTTATCCGCAGTAAAGGTGGAAATAATTAGAGAAGGGGTTCCAGGCCAATATTTATACACCCCTTTGAAAAAGCGGCAGGTATATAGTGATGTCCTTCCATCCGTCACACATTTTTGGTCACAGTTTTCTCAGCTTGTATATATTGGAATGATTTCATATTTGGGCAGAAGCTTGTTTATGATGAGTTGTGATGTGTTAGCTATTTGCGGGTCTGCCGTGTTGCTACTTCCTATTTGCAAATATGTTGCAGTTTTACTATAACACACTATGGATGAGAAATTTTCGTCAGTTTTCTATGCTTGTATATGTTGGAAAGAAATCATATTTGGTCAGAAGTTTGATTATGATGAGTTGTAACGTGTAAGCTATTTTCGGGTCTGCCGTGTTGCTACCTCCTGTGTGTCGATATGTTGAAGTTTTACTGTAACACACTATGGATGAGAAATTTTCTTCAGTTTTCTCATCTTGTATATGTTGGAAAGAAATCATATTTGGTCAGAAGCTTGATTGTGATGAGTTGTAACGTGTAAGCTATTTTCAGGTCTGCTGTGTTGCTACTTCCTGTTTGCCAATATGTTGAAGTTAAACTATAACACACTATGGATGAGAAATTTTCGTCGCAGTTTTCTCAGCTTATATATGTTGGAATGAGTTCATATTTGGTCAGAATCTTGATATGATGAGTTGTAACGTATAAGCCAATTTCGGGTCTGCCGTGTTGCTACTTCCTGTTTGCCGAAATGTTGAAGTTTTACTATAACACATTTTTAATGAGAAATTTTCGTCACAGTTTACTTGAATTGTGAGTTGTAATGTGTAAGCCATTTACAGGTCTGTTGTGCTTGCACTTCCTGTGTGCCGATTCTTTGATGTTTAACTATAACTTACTAGGAAGGAGAAATTTTCGTTACTGTTTTCTCAGCTTGCATAGGTTGGATTGGTTTCATAATTGGTCTGAAGCTTGATTTTGATGAGTTGTAATGTGTAAGCCGTTTTCAGGTCTGCTGTATTACCATTTCCTGTTTTTCTTGGCTTGTATGAGTGGGGATGATTTCAAATTTGGTCTGGACAACTGGTTAAAGAATTGTATTACACTTTGGAAGCAGGGGTATTCTTTTGTGGCCCAGCGGACCACAGTACCTCTAGTTTTAATGGGATTTTTTCTGATGGTTTAACAGAGAAGTCTTAAAGATAGTTACCATTTTCATGAGGCAATTTTGAAAATGTGGTGGTGGCATATCTCTTGACCAACAGGAAATCATCTGGAATTGGTCTAATAAAATCTAACTAGTTGAAAGATGGAGAAATCTCAGACACTTTAATATGTTTGCCTTGTCAGAGAACTTTTGAAATCTTTACCGAGGGTGTCTGGGATTTTTAACAAGTGTCTGACTAATTTTCTTGTATTTATAACCCAAAAATTTGATTTCTTCACTAATCACTACCAGACTGTACTTGACATCCAATGTTCCAAAGTGACGTCAATGATATCAGAATAAGTTGCTTAGATATTTTCAGTCTTAAACCGTGAGTACAAGACTAATAGAATTTCACAAAAGGTGAAAGTGCAAGATCAAGAACTGCCAGACATCCAAGTAAAAGATTTCAATATTTCTATGACAATGCTTGCTGAGTCAGAGAACAATTATCTTGCATCTTAAGGGGCATAAGGGCATACATGCCAACTTTTGAAAATGCTCATGGGGGTTTCAACATGCAAGACAACTCCAGTCATACCATAAAACCTATTAAGGGGACTTGAAATCCACTTTCCTGTTGATTTTTAGCATCTTTGCAAGTTTACAATCATCATGCAATGATGAAAAGAATGTTTTCTCAAGTAAGTCAGAAACAATTACTCTCTGAAAATTTCAATTTTGAAGCTCTCAGTCTCATTGGGAAAATCACCATCAATAGGGATAGTTGTCAGGTATGTAAGGGACTGTTTGGAAATCGTTTAAAATGAACAGATAAAATTTCTAACACTGGTGAGAGAGCCAGATCAAGAACTGTCAGACTATTTGTTCTTGCAAAATCTTATCAACACATGGACAAGCCGCTTGTATGTTGTACATGTCTTAATTGTCTTAGCAACCAATGAAGTTGTTTATGATTAATCAATTTGTTGAAATGGCATCAAATTCTATTTAATGATCAAAAACTAAAAAAAATCCCCTTAAAATATTTAATTGCATCATTGACAATTTTCACTTGTTTCCCTTCAACTTTGATTCATCCATAATTTTGCCTGTGTTGCAGTCGACATATTAAGGTGCCAATATCATTTGGGAATAAATTTGAAAACCAAAATCTTATGAAAAAATCAACAATTTTGGGCGTCAGCTAAACGGATGCAGCAAAATCAGAATCCGTAATTAGGAATTCAGCAATTTGGAATGTCATCATTCATTCATGTCGATGATGGTGTTGCTTCAGACTCAAGTAAGGTCTGCTAGGCTTTCATCATTTCCACCAACAGACCCAAGGACACGTCCCCCTTGTTTCCATAAAATATGGAAATAACTGACAAAATCATACAAATCTTACAAGGTATCTTCAAATTTATGCTGAAATATGTGTAATGTGGTGAAAATATGGTTTAATTTCTATGTCATTTGTTATGGAGAAAAGGAAAGTAAAAAATATGCTAGTTTATCAAAACAAAGGCTAAAATTATAGTGGCAAGTTAAAAAACAGATCGTTGACATAGAGAGCAAAAGGTGTGGAGTAGCAAATTTTGTCCAAATTTCACCTTTTTGAACTTTTTTGTGTGTTTTTCTCTAACTGCCTCAGCCATTGTCTGATCACAAGTTAATTCATTCGGAATGTTTATTTACGTTTGACCTTTTAATAAATCTAGAGAACAGGATGTAACAAAGCGAGATAACTCTATTTTCACACTACACAGAGTGAGTATAAATCTGTAGCTTTTGAGATTATTCGGCCTTTTGTCTGGAATTGAACAATCTGTCACGAGATAGTTACAAACACAAGCCTACTGTACAGTCAGTAGAATTTTTAATAAGTGTTGCAAAGTTGACTTTCCACTTCAGGCACTTGTTTCATAAAAAAAAACACAGTCCCCCCTTTCTTCTTTCACAGCTTACTGAGGGGCGGACAGGGTTGTCTCTTTCCTCCCCCACTCCTTTCACCCTGCCTTCTCTCTTTCTCCCAGCCTCCCGTTCAGATCTTGGATCAATTAACTTGTATGCCAACAATCCTTGAACACAAGGATTGTTGACAATCCTTGGATAAAAATTTTATCCAAGGATTGTTGGATTTTTCAAAATTATGTAGTTGTCAGTGATTGAAGATGTATTTGATGATTGTAAATCCTATCCTTGAAAAACTGATTTTGTGAGATAAATAAAAGATTTTTTTTTAAATATATTGATAAATTTTGATCATATTTATAACAGATATGGCTTCCATTGTTTGTGATTCTAAGGGATAATGACAGCTTGGGTCTTGTTAAGAAATTAATTGCATTGTATACAGTGACAGTTTATAATTATGATTGCAATTCAAGTTGATTAAGGTCAACAATATAATTACACTCGGCGACTGCTGAAGCAGCCAATATTTAATCTGCTGGTCTAAATATTTAGCACAGTTTCCTAGCTAGTATCACAATAAAAAAAACACAGATAAGAATTAAAAATACACGAATGTCAACATATTTTATTGGGTTAAAGAAGGTCTTTATAATACTTTAATCAGCACTAAAAGTTATAGACACATTATAACAATACATGTTCCCATACAAAACATGGTGCCCTACTGGGCAAGGACAAAATATGAAATCAAAGTCATGAAAAGTGTTACATCAGGTGCCTCGATGGAAGAATGTAGTGGGACAAATATGGAATAAATACTGAAGATGCATTCAACAACATATGCCAGCAAATGGCAGAACATGGCCCAGTCTAAATAATTAAAGAATCAGTACAGCAGCAATATACAACAGCATTCTAAGGGCTACTTTACTATTTCAAAAAGAATCATTCTTGTTATCAGTTCTTAAATTAACTTACTAGTATGTAACAAGACATTCAGGCCTGTTGCAAGCTTCAGGTATTAATTAACAAAGTTTAAAGAATACCTATAAAAACACATCCCAAGCTTAGACTACTTCTTAATTTCCCTATTATTTATTAAAATTTATCAAAACACACAAAATAACTTTGAAAAAGTTCAAAATATTTTAATAAAATCAATTTTTAATATAAATAGTTAAGATTATGATATAATTTATAGAAATATATAGAACAATCCTTGGACAATCCTTGGATAGAATCCTTGGATAAAATTTTTATCCAAGGATTGTTGACAATCCTTGTGTTCAAGGATTGTTGGCATACAAGTTAATTGATCCCAGATCTTTGTCGAGGGTCTCCTTTAAACAGGTTAGGGATCCTCAAGTTAGGTATTATACCATTTTTCAGGGTGAAAGCCTGAAGGCCAATCAAGTGTCAGCTGACAATGACTGAGTACGAGCTCACTTCCATTGTATATTTTTTGTCATCACTCTAGATGTAAAAGGGGTCAATTATTTCTTTTATTTCCATTTCAAATATTTTATTGAATATAAATGTATTCAATGGGATCGGATAACAGGCATAGCCTATATATATCCTCTCCCTACAAGATGGAACATACAACAATATATACATATATATATAAATATGTAGGAGATACATTTGACACAAATATATTTTTCAGATATTTGCAAGTCTAATAACAGCGAACAAATATAAATTATTAGAGTACAAGATGAAACATTTCTTAGAATTTATGTATCTATATATATCTTGAAGTATATTTTGGATAATTAATGGAGGAATTAAAATGGTTTGTAGCCCATCAAGGATTTAATAATTGAACTATTTTTTTTAAATATATTAATTTAATGATTATTTTATTTTTTATATAAATCAGGCAGAATGAATCCAAAATGGGATGAAAGATAAATAAAAATTGAGAATAAACAACTAGGGAAAAAAAGATAAACAAACAAAACAAAAAGAAATGACATTTGAAACTTGCTGTTAGGGATGATGACATCAAACACTTTGATAAATAATAATGTAACTAAATTATTCATATGTGCATGCAGCATCACTGTGTTAATTAAACCTTTTAGTAGTATCAATATAAGACAAGACTGCCATGGTAATTTCTGTATTTTCATCAGATGATATATCACTGTTATTGTTTCCAAGAAGAGTATTTAAATCCAATATATTCCCAAATTTTCTGAGTTGCAAAGAGAGTTGAACACGCTGTTGAATATATTTAGGACAGACCCAGAAGTAATGAAAATTATCCTCAATACCCATACCACACTCACAAAGAGAGCTCTCAGACAAGTGAGAAAGAAATAAATGATGTTTTAGATTGCTAACCTCATTTCGAAGCTGGCAGTAAATAATATTTAGTCTTCGAGGTCCAATGGCAAAATGCTTCGGCGCTTTATTCAGATCTTGGTTGAGTTTATTTTTAAATAAAGAAATTGATGTGAGATTTTGAATATCTACATCTAACTGATTCCATGCATCTAATGCATTTGGAAAAAAAACTTTTTTATACCATTCTGTGCATGCGTATGGTATTTTAAAATAACGAGGGTTTCTAAGTGGAAAATCATCATTATTATTAACATGATTGAAAAAATGGTCAGAAAAATAAGAAGGAAGGTCACCATGTAGGGCCTTATAAACAAGAATCAACTTTTGATTTTTGTGTCTTACTTCCAATGAGTCCCAGCCTAATTCTTTATACAATTTTGATCTGGAGGTTCCCCTTCTTTTTCCGGTTATAATGCAAGCATATTGAACTGACTCAATTAGATTTGATTCCTGCTGGGTACAGTTATCCAAACAATATTACTATATTCTAAGATTGGTCTAATAAAACCTATATATAATTTTTCTAGGGACGTTCTGTCAATATTATATTTCAACATTCTCAATATATTGAGACGTGAACAGGCTTTGGTGTAGATTTCATCAATGTGGTCTCTCCAAAGACCTTTAGAATTGAAGGTCAGTCCTAAATGTTTATGGGTGTTAGTCTCTTCAAGTGGCGTGTTGTCCATATATAATGTTGGACAGTCAACATTTTGTTTTCTAATAAATAGCATAGATTTAGTCTTAGTAGAATTAAATTTAACACCCCAATTTGAGGACCAGGTATGTAATTCATTCAAGTCATCATTCTTTTATGACTGAGATGGGTTGGTCAGATCATCAGATTGGAATACAAAAGAATTCTAGTTAATTCTACTATAGGAGTTTCAGCCGTGACGTCACAAGCTTGAAAAATTACCTTTGGTTGGCAAGAAATCGTAGTCACTGGTTAGGGTAATAAAAATGTCATTTTCAATTAACTGGTGAGAATTTGATATTTAAGATAATTGGATAATTCTTTTTGATCTCAATTATGGCATGTTT
>MJUU01032965.1:10038-21937 GCA_002080025.1 Modiolus philippinarum | reverse complement strand
TAATAAAAAAGTTATCAAAGATTAAAAATTCTATCCCAATGCTATATAGTGACAATTCTTCGGCTTTGCCAACCAAAAATGCTAATTTGCATATTTAAATTAGATTTTGTGACGTCACTAATTGGATCCGCGGAAACTCCTATAGGGGAAAAAGTTGACATTAATTATATTTTTTGAAAAAGAAAGTACATGTACAACTTTAAATGACAGTTTATGTAAATATTTATTGCAAAATATGCCCTTTTTGTCTTGCCCGCGTCGAAAGTGTGACATAGCAATCCAAAATTCTGTCATCGGCGTCGTCGTCAACATATATTTTAACCCTGTGGTTTTCTAGACATCAATATCTTCATCAAATCTTTATGGAATCTTTTAAAATTTGGACAAGAACAAGAAAATGGTCAGAAAATTAGCTGAAAAATTTAGAGAGAGAATTTTTTTTTAAAGTTTTTCAGTATTTTTCCATATCTAGACTTAGTTTTTTATGCAAGAAATTTATTTTAACCCTTTGGTTGAAGTTTTTTAGAAGTCGAATGAATTTTAAAGTTATAAAATCTTATTTGAATTTCACAAAAAGTAGTGAAAAGTTAGATGATGGTCAGAAATTACCTCAAGCTGAAAAAAAAAAGATTTTTTTTTCAGTTTTTCTGTATTTTTTTCCAAATTTGGAAAAAAATTCAATGTCAGTAGTTTCTTTGAATCTAAATAGAATTACATTAAAATTGACATTTCTGCGTAAAATAAGCAGATTTGTAACATTGGCCTTTTGAATTTTGATTTTGGTTCCAACTTCGGTAAATTTCATGAAAATGTCAAAGACCAATAATTTTTGCATCCAACTACAAATTTAAACAGTGTTTTAGTATCAAGCATAATTCTGAACACTAAAAAAATAAATAACATGGTTCCAACTTAGGTAAATTTCCTGAAACTCTGTAAGACAAGCTATTCTTAGAAATTCTTCATAGCAACAATGCTTTTTTTAATAAATTTAAATCAAACAAACATTTTTAATATTTTTTATAATAAAATTGCAAAAGTTTTTGATTCCAATTTTGGTTTACATTCCCAGAACTCTCAAAGACCAGTTACTTTTGGGAATTCTACCTAGCAACCAAAAACTTTTTAGTTCCTTTCAGTTATAATGATCATTTCAAAAGTCAAATTGCAAAAATCTTTGATTCTTATTTTGGTAAATTTCCTGAAACTCTCAAAGACCTGTTTTATTTTTTTTTAATTTACCTAGCAACCATACCATTTTCAATTCTTTACAGTTATAATGAGCATTTTCAAAAGTCAGATTGCAAAAATCTTTTATTCTTATTTTGGTAAATTTCCTGAAACCCTTAAAGACCTGTTATTTTTAGGAATTCTACCTAGTAACCATATCTTTTTCAATTCTTTACAGTTACAATGATCATTTTCAAAAGACAAATTGCAAAAATCTTTTATTCTTCTTTTGGTAAATTTCCTGAAACTCTCAAAGACCTGTTATTTTTTTTTTTGAATTCTACCTAGCAACCAAGAATACAAGAATACAAGTTTATTTGACCAATTAGTGGCCCACAAGGGGCAAAGACAGTAAAATTATAGTGATTAGAACTATATAAAAAACAATAATCAACATTATGAGACTAAAAAACCATCATGTATGATTACATAATCTTTTTTCATATTGAATATAATATATGATAAACATAATAATAAATTTTTTAACTGACTTAGTCATACCTGACTCCAGGAGGAATATACTAAGATCATTTAAGATGTCAAAATCTTCACAGTTAAAAGTCCAGTAAATTTTTTGGATTGGGGATAAATTATAAAAATTTAAATTTGATTTACAAAAGAGATCAAAAAGGTTTTTTCTGGCTTCTAAGACCTGAGAGCATTTATTAAAGAAGTGGATTTCATCATCTATTTCTTGTTTATCACATCTATAACATATTTTTATTTAAAGGTATTAAAAGTCTTACACATCTGCCAGATTCTACCCTTAATTTGTGAGAGCTAATTTTGAATTTTGTAATGCATCTTCTCTTTTTTTTTTATCCTTTAGTGAATCTAGATATTTCTCAAATCCAAAGTATGTTTTGATCTGGACATAAGTTCTTAATTTACCACTAGTTATTAAGTTAATCCTGAAAGTATACAAGGTATCAATATGTAACACTTTCAAATTATATTTTACTGTATGTTTTAAAGAAGACCTTGAACAACATTGTATTTGTTACCTCCTGGAGTTTTAAGAACATTAAACATTTGATCGAGCAGAATACCAAGATTGGCCTCATATCTTTTTCAATTCCTTAAAGTTTGAATAAATATTTTCAATAGAAAAATTTCCAAAATCCTGGATTTCAGTTGTGGTAAATTTCATGAAATTCTAAAAGACAAGTTACTTTTTGGAATTCTTCTTAGCAACCATACTTTTTTGCAAACATTTAATTGAAAACAGTCATTGTACAAAAATTTTTTATTCCAATTTTGGTATGAAAGTCTCAAAGACCATTTATTTCTTGTAATTCTACCTAGCAACCTCATCTAACTATAGGCCAAATTATAACGACAATGTACTGAGTGGGCGAGACATTAGGTTCTGTGGAACCTTTACAAATTTTCTAGTTTTGATACATAACAAACAGCTGAAACCCTTGAAATCAGGGATAGACCTATACCCTATTTTTAGGTACTATACCTGTAATCTGGTATACATGTAATACCCAAATCTGAGGAGTTTCCCCAACCTGTTAAAACAGTATATTTTCGTTGCCTGTTTAAGGAAAGCAAGTTTACTTGTTCATGAAAGGATCAAATGATATTATTTTCAGACAATGTCAGATTACTTAAACAAGTAAATTTTGACAAAATCTTGAATCTTTAATCTTCAATAACTGAGTTATAAATTTTTTTTATGTGGTCACACTTTTTTTCTTAATTAGCTCAACCTCTGGACTTAATGTAATAGTTATAATTCTATCTAGGGGCATAAAGAATTTAGAGGAGCACTTCAACCTTGAAAATTAGTCCCTTGAGACATTAAGGTGTCTCAGTGGGTTTTTTTTGTCTTATACTTGTTCTTTTTGGTTTCGTTCATTATGAAATGTAACTAAATAGTTATTTGAAATGTAAAGAAAGTTCCAAAGTATTTTAAATTATTATTCCTAATCACTTTTACAACATTTTCTTTACAAAAAAGTAAACTAAAACACAAGACTTCAATCTGAAGCTGGATTTACAGAACACAGAAATAATACAAGGGAGATAATTTGATAAAGAAGTTAACATTGATATCACTAGAGAAATTTACATTTTTCAATTTATCTCTCTTATTTCAACGGTGACTCCTTATTTTTAGCTCACCTGGCAATGTCAGGGTGAGCTATTGCCATCACTTGTTGTCTGTCCGTCCGTCGTTAGCTCACTTTCAAAAATCTTCTCCTCTAAAACCACTGGGTCAAATGGAACCAAACTTTAACTTGATCATCACTAGGGTATCTAGTTTCAACTTATTTGTTATTTTGTATGTCTTAGGTCAAACAACATGGCTGCCGTAACAGTGCCGTTACTAAAAATAGAACATAAGGGTAAATTACAGTTTTTGGCAAATAACTCAAAAACCGTTTCAGATATCAAAATCTGACACAGAAAAAATGATCAGCATGAGAAGATCTACCCATGCTGAAATTTTGAAGAAAATCTGATGACCGGTCTAAGAGTTATTTCCCCTTTTCCGTAAAATTTTCAAAATTTTGATGTTTTTTATTTTTTATTAAAAAAACTATAACAGATAGAGGTTAAGTTTTTATTGCAAAAATGTTCAGCATGTTAAGATCTACCCACATGGAAGTTTTGTTTTGACGAAAATCCAAAAACCTACTAGTATATATGAGTTGTGGCCCTTTATTTGTCAAATTTTTTTGTTATTTTTTTTTGTCCTATATTTCAAAAATACTGTGAGATAGAGGTCAAGTTTTAATTGCAAAAATGTTCAGCATGTTAAGGACTATATTTTATTGAACACAGTCAAGTTTTCTGACCTCTTCCAAGATGGCCGCCAGCGGGGAACTTAGTTTACTATTTGACCTACTGGGAAAATTCATTCAAAGAACTTCTTCTTGAGAACCACCAAATGGATTTTATCCAAACTTGGCATGAATGATGCTGATGAGGTACAGAACATAGTTTATCATGAGACCCTATGAGAAAAGCATATATTTGCTATCTCCTCTGAAGCTAATGAAGCAAATTGAACCAAACTTTACAGGAATCATAAATGGAAGGTCCTTTACTTACAGATTACTGATTTTGTTTTTGATCGGCTAAAAACATGGCTGCCAGTGCAGAACATAGTTTAACATGGGATCCTATGGGAAAAAGCATATATTTGCTATCTCCTCTGAAGCTACTGCAGCAAACTGAATCAATCTTTACAAGAATGACATATGGAAGGTCCTTTATGTAGATTGTCAAAATTTTTCTGATCTGCTAAAAAACATGGCCACTAGCACAGAACATAGTTCAACATTGGACTCTATAGGAAAAGCATATATTTGCTATCTACTAGTACTCTGAAGATACTGAAGCAAACTGAACCAAACTTTACAGGAGTGATGAATGGGAGGTCCTATATGTAGATTGCCGAAATTTTTCTGATTCCCCCAAAAACATGGCTGCCAGCACAGAATGTAGTCTAAAATGGGACCCTAAGGGAAAAGCATATATTTGCTATCTCCTCTAAAGCTATTGAAGCAAATTCAACCAATCTTTACTACAAAATTTGCTCATTTTATTTGGATCTGACAAAAAAGATGGCCTCCAGTGCAGAACATAGTTAAACATTGGAGCCAGGAATGAGATAACCATCATTATAATAATCATCTCTGAAACTAATCAAGCAGCAAATTTAACTAAATGTATAGAAGGTTCTTTGCAAAAATTATTCATTTCAATAGGATCAGACAAAAAATGCAGGTGCTTATGAAGAACATAGCTAAACATTTGACCCCATAAGTAAGAAAACATCATTTTTAGTCATGCATGGTGTAGAAGCATTTTGCCAGGTGAGCCATACAGGCTCAGTCTCTGAGCCTCTAGTTTATCAGGAACCTCATGACTATCCAAGGCGAATTAATTGACCAAATGTACCACCTCCAGTATATTAGATCTGGACTTTAACACAAACTTTACCCTGAGTCACTCATACATGAAATGAAGGTCAAAATTACCTGATTTTATTAGGTATCTTGTGACTATCCAAGACACATACACTGACATAATATTATTCCCCTACCTGCTTTAGTATCTCAGATCTGGATTTCAACAAAAACCCAAGTCACTCATGCATGAAATGTATGTCAAGGTAACCCAATTTCTATACTATTTTATGCTATTTTCTCACATTAAGACTATAAATATGTATATTTCTTTATCATTACAGGCTTGTCAAAGTTCACAGATGTATCGTACACTGGTAACTATTGAATTCGATGCCGTCAACACGACAGAAAAAGACCTTCCTATTATTGACAACAGTGTTTATATGTCTGTATATTTTTTCAGGATTTGACTTTAGAAATGTGAAACACATTGTAAATGAAGTATATTACAAGTGCTTTCACTTTTCTACAAACCTGAGAGACAACTGGACAAAAAATCATGTCCAGTTCTGTGGAGGAAAATTTCATGGCTATGGAAATGAATTTGCAAGACTACGTGATGTAGCAGTTAATGTCCAACATCCAGGACAATTTTTCCTTGAATGTGCCCACAGTGATTATCCATTTTATGTTTTTAATGAACTGACACATGAAAATCACTTAAATGATTGGATCGAATCATTGACTCAGATGAATATGAATATTGCTAGGATTGCATATAGTAATACAACTTTAGCTGTACTGCGATATGAATATGCAAATTTGTTCCATCAAATGACAGATATGTACAATGCATTTGTGGTTGCAAAATTACTAAACATAAACCCTAGTCAAATGAATATCTTGTTTTTAGGTAAGCATAAGGCAGGACACATTGATGAGACTTGGGATACACTGTTTGGAAATACAGATCGAGTGGAAAACTATATTCAGCCAGTGTTATATAAAGATTTGATATGGGCTGTTCTAGGATACAACAGCCCTATAAATTTTTTTTCACTTGTAAACCTTCCTTTAGTTGAAGAATTTTCAGAATTTTTTGTGTCGCGTCACAAATCTTCAAAAAAGAAGTTAGACTGTGATAGTATATCCATATTATTTCTGTGGAGACGTGATTATATTGCTCATCCTAATAATCCTACGGGTCTTATCAAAAGAAAGGTACAGAATGAAAATGAACTGATTGAAGCTGTAGAACAAGTTTTTCCTAGTCACAATGTGGTTGGTATTCAGCTCGACCAACATGATATGATCAACCAGATCAAATATATATCACAAACAGATATTCTAGTCGGAATGCATGGAGCCGGAATGGCTCATACATTGTTTTTACCTCCACATGCAGGTATTCTAGAATTATTTCCTAATTATTGGCCAAAATCAAACCGTCACTTTAAGGCGATGGCAAAGTGGAGAAAACTGCATTATACTAATTGGCAAAATGTCAATCCAACAAATGAAAAAGATAGATTTTATACATACATTCCTCCAAATGTTGTGATACGAAAACTAATATCATTGTACTTTAAGATGTGTCAGAGAATTCCGAAGGCTTTTTAACTACAAATGTTTACTTATTGTTATTTTTTTAAGCAATATCTTCCATTTAATTTTTTTACTGTCATAAATACATGTATAATGAATGAATATTTTGTTAGTGGCCACTGTATTCACCATTTCTGTGTGGAAAATGAAATAAGATTACCTGAATCCTTTAGAAAGAAATTAAAACAAAATGATCAAAAGTATTTATACATGATCCTACATCAACATGATCAACCTTGACAGAGAAGTTGTTTCTTTTTTCACTACATTAATGTAGAGTACCTCTGTAACTGTGAAACACCATGGACAGCTGTCTAGTTTGAATTTATGATCAATTTCTGGAAATTGCATTAAAAAACATATATTTATCATAAATATTTCTGATTTATTCAAATTTGTTTTCCAAATTCAGGGAGATAATTTGAATGTTATTGAAATTTTCCACAATTCAGGGGAGATAACTTGAATGTTATTTCACTTTTAAATGAATAAGGGGAGATCATTTCTGTGAAGAACAAAAGATAAATATGAATAAGATTTAATTTTGATGATGTGTTTGTTTGTATTTTTCTAATAATATGAATTAAATCTTCTATACTTTGTTAAATGTTTTAGAAAAAAAATCTTAAATGTGCCATGATTTTTTTATATTTACAAATTATAAATGATTATTTGTGTTAGTTAGATTTTGTTTATTATGCAAAGACATATCAAGTTTTATAAGGCAGGGCTAGTTATAAAGTTAGATTTTTACATGCATATGCTTGTTTTATTTGTTATATTTTTTCAGAAGCCCTCAATTTTATTAAAGTTATTATGACCAAAAAAAGTTTTCATTTTGAGTTTGAGTCTGACAGCCATTACACTTCATATATTAAAGGTGGCATGAATGATAATACCGGTAACAAAAGACTCACAACTTCCTGTATGAATTGTCATGAAGATGCCACTTGGACAGTTCAAAATACTCTAATTTTATAGTGTAAACACCATTTGAGGCAATCATGGTCGGATTGTACACAGATCCATCAGGCACATATCTTTGAGAGGAGATTCTGTCATCAAATTTGGTCCATTTTCAGGCTGGAACCTCTAATCAGGCTCTCTGTTAAGCTATTATGTTCTCACAATTTACTCATCTTGCATGTTTGAACTAAAAGAAATAATTTGCAAGAAGTGAGTTTAATGCCCCACTCAAATGAAGATTAATTGTGAGTAGGTTATTACTCATAAATGAAGTTAAGTGGTGGTATTTAGGAATCACCCTGTTTTTATGTCTGTCTCTCCATCTGTCAATACTTCTTGTTAGTGCAGCTCCTCTTAAACCACTGGAAGGATTTTGATGGAACTTTAACAAAGGAAGGACACCATATGGAGATGTGCATAGAAGATTTATCATTAATGTCCGAAACCAGCAAGGGGAGATAATTTGACTTTTCTGTGATTCTGCCTGTACAAATTATCTCCTAAGCATAACCTCTACTAAACCACATTGAAGGATTTTGATGAAACTTTGCAAAAAGAAAAAATACTGTATGGAGATGTGCGTAAAGTAATATAATTTTTGTCCAAACCCAGGAATTGGAGATAATTTGACTTTTACATTTCATATATTCTGTCTGTGCAGAATGTCCTGTTAGCGCAACTCCTCTTTAACCACTTGAAGGTTTTGATTAAACTATACAACAGAAGTTCACTATATTGAGATATAATAACATTTTGTATTGTTCAAAAAACAGGAAGGGGAGATAATTTGACTTTGATTTTTCATTGATTCTTTGTCATGTTTGTGCAATGATAGTAAGGGTAGATACTGTAAGAGGGAAACATTTTTTTACTCATCCATTGAAGTGCATATTATATCTCAATGAATTCTTTGTTCTTCCAGCATGGAACATAGTTTTTACATTTGAACCTTTGTGGTTAATTGTCATTTTCATCTTCCCCTCTGAAACCATTGAGGCAAATTGGACCAAACTTTACAGGAATGATGTATGGAAGGTCTTTTACAAAGATTGCTAATATCGTTTGGATACGTCAAAAAACATGGCAGCCAGCGCAGGACATAGATCCTTTGGGAAAAATCACAATCTCATCTTTTCTGAATCCAACAATGCAAATTCAACGAAACTTTACAGGAATGATGTATGGAAGGTCCTTTACAAAGATTGCTCATATTGTTCTGATCCAACAAAAGACATGCCACAAGCATAGATCTTATTTTACATTGGAACTGTCAAAAAACATGGCAGCCAGTGTGGAAAATAGGTTTAACATTGGACCCTCGGGGAAAAATCAGATTTTCATCTTCTCCACTGAAATCACTGAAGCAAATTCAACCAAATTTCACAGGAATGATGTGCAGAAGTCCTTTACAACTTTCAAACAAATTTTACAGGAATGGTGTATGGAAGGTGTTTTACAAGGATTGCTCATTTTTGCCCAATCTATCAAGAAAAATGGCCCCCAGCGTGGAACACAGGTTTAACACTGGACCCTATGAGAAAAATCACATTTTCATCTTCTACTCTGTAACAACGGAATCAATTTCAACCAAACTTTACAGGAATGATGTATGGAAAGTCCTTAACAAAGAGTGCTCATTTCGTTCCGATCCGACAAAAATCTTGGCTGCCAACACAGAACATAGATTAACATTTGACTCTATTGGAAATTATTCATTTTCATCATCTACTACATTGTTTTATGAAAGTATTAAAGTTTTAACAAAACTGAATTGGAAGTATGTACTGTAAACCGGGAAATTTTCGTGGCAGTTTTATTTTCGCGATTTTCGCGTTTGCAATGGAAGCTCGAAAATAATACGGCGCGAATATTCTTGTCTATTATTGAAGTCAATTGTTGGCAGTGCGAATTCAAAACTGCGCGAACAAAAATCCTGTCTATCTACCGCGAAATAAATTTCCCGGTTTACAGTATGAAGGGTCCTGTACAAAGATCACTCAATTTGGTCAGATTTGACAAAAACATGGCCACCAGCATGGAGCATAGTTTAACATTGGACCCTAAATGAAATCACATTTTGATGATCTTCTCTGAAACCACTGAAGCCAATTCAACCCAACTGTAGCTTAACATTAGAACTTTAGGGAAAAGATATTATATTTAGTCATCAGCATAGTCATGGCTTATATTAGTTGCATTTTTTCAGGTAAGCGATTTAGATTCAGTGTTCAAATTGGTTCTATCTATGGTTTCTATGAGGACCTATTCTCTGTTACCTGCTTCCTGTCATTGGAATGTTTAGTTAGTGTGTGATTCTGGATCCCTAATTGCTCATAGATCACAATGGCCGCTATGGGTTGTATTGACTATTCATAAGATTTCTGTTAGTGTTTATATCTAAGGATGGTCACATTGGGATTTTTATGTCCTAAAAATCAAAGATTGGAGCATACATAATGTATAGTTTTTGGTCTGTCTATCTATTTGTCCACAGAAACTTTAATATTGGGTATATATTTTGAATGGTGACTGATGGGACTTTCATATTTTGCAAGTGTAATCCTTGTGGCAAAGCCTTTCAAACATTACCAGAACTTTTGACCTTATGACATTGACCTAATTATCATGTGACTGACTTTATGAAAAAAAACTTAAATATTGGATATGTCTTTTGAATATGAAGTGATATGGTTTTCATATTTCACATGGACCCTACACATTCAAAGATCTTCTCAGAAACTACTTGTCTAAATATAACAAAACTTAGTCACATGGACCATAGATTGTCACTTCCAAAAAAGTATCCACCATGTCTGTACCTAATCCAAGATGCTTGCCAGCAGTAAACATAGTTTAATATTGGACGCCATGGGAAACACATTCAAAAATTTCCTCAAAAACTACTTGATCAATCATAATATATCATAGTCAATGTTTCTTATATGGTCCATTTTAAAAACAGGTATCCATCAGGTCCCTACCTCATCCATGATATCTGCCAGCAGGGAACAGAGTTTTACAATGAACCTTATTTGGAACACAATAAAAGAAACAATTAGTCAAATAATAGCCAGACTTAACCACAATGGTGCTTAGATGGTCCCTTCCAAAAAAGGTATCCAGCAGGTCCATACCTCATTCAAGATGGCCACCAGGCAAGAACATAGTTAACATTTCACCCTATGGAAAACACATTACAAGATATTCTTCCCAGATACTACTTGGCCAATAAAAACCAAATTATGTCACATTGGTCCTCAGAGGGGACCCTTAAAAAGGGTGTTTGGCAGGTCCGTACCTCATCCAAGATGGCTGCCAGCAGGGAACACAGTTTAACATTCCACCTTATGACTAATTGCCCTATTATAACCAAACTTAGTCAAAATGGTCTTTAGATCATCTTTTTCAAGGTCCAAGATGGAGCACAACAGGAAGCATAATTTAAGGTCCATACCTGGTTCAAGATGGAGGCAAGTGGGGACTTTGGGGAACAATTACTAGTAGTTTTGGATGCAGAACAGTTTCATAAATTTTTCCCTAGAAAGTCACATTACTGGTAGAGAATACACTGTTATTTACATAAAGTGGATAAAAAATCAACAAGTTTTTCATTTGAATGTCATCAATGAAGGTCTTTTCTGCTAAATAAACCCAATTCGAAGCAATGTCAATTTTCAAAATTGTTATATTTGCACACTGACTAGTCAAAACATCCTGCATTTACCTGTGGAAAATTTTCAATTTTGACTTCAAGGTATTGTAACTATTTTTGGAAGATGGCAGTTGTACCCTGAAAGTGTATTAAATTCAAAATTTAGGTCAAGCCATTCAAAATGTATGAATTCTTTCTAACTGTACCCTGTTTTTCCCTGAAATGGTTAGATTTTTGACCAATTCTGGCGTGTAAACTGCTATTTTGTGCACAGATTTCAGGCTTCTACATTAATTGATGTGAAACGAAATATGACATGAACTTTTAATTAATTGTAAAATGCCTACTTGTGCGATGTTGCAACTAAAGCTGTGTTATGCACCCTTAAATGTTGGAACTACATTTAAAAGAGGGGGTGGTAAAGGGGGGTCCCCAACACGAAAGAACGTGCTAAAAAATTGCCGAAAACGAAACACGAGTGATAAAAATGGCCAATCACGAAACACGGAAAATTGCTGCTCGCAGTTCGTCGAAAACGTGAAAATTTTTGGTAATTCATGCACCATATCTTAAGTTT
>MJUU01032963.1:0-31438 GCA_002080025.1 Modiolus philippinarum | reverse complement strand
ATACACTTTTAAACAACCTAGGGCCTATTGTATTTTTACATTTACTTTGGTGTTTATTGCGTCACTGTCAGTACTCCATTGTGATAGGTAAAGGAGATGTTTTGGATATTCGACCCTAGTGCATTTTGTCTAAGAGGAAGGAATACACTGCCTGAATAAATCATGCTACATGTGGGGCACTTATTGTGGGGGTCTATTTGCATTCCAGATACATTTTTCATTAGGTACGTTGGTGTACATTTGTATCATTACACCCCTATACTATGTACTGTAGCTTTCCCTCCCCGAATGCTTGCATTCCCTTCAGCATGTTCAACACTTCTCTATTTTACTACTAGTTGTCCCCATTTCATGCACCTTCAGCTTCATTTTCCCTATCAGAAGCAGGCAATATCAAAACATCCCTTTCTCTTACCCAAAGGAGATCAACTTTCATTCAGATATATAGTCCATCATTTACCCTCTCCACTAACTGTGAAAGCCTTCATGGTAATGCACATTTTAGGTACATATTCCAACACCCTTTATAATCTCAGTTTAGTGACTATTTCCCGTTTAGAATCGTTATTCCTCGGGTATTAAATCTAGATTGAACCCAAAATTTTATTTCACGCATGTCATTGTGCAATGGTTTCACATTTAAACAGAAATTTTTATTCATAAGGTGTATAACTTACTTGTTGTATTATTGTTTGCATCAGAAACACAGACATGAGAGCTATGTTCCTCAAGTGTACGAAAAAGTTGCTGACATTTAGCACACTGTACCCAAATTTCCGAGAGCGCCATCTTCTTTTCAATTCTTCGGACCGGTCTCGGTTATGTTTCGACCGTTGAAACATCGATTGTCTATGTTTCAAATGTTGCAGTAACATGTTTCTGTTACCCTTGAAAAAATGGTGAAACATAGAAATGTTTCGGAAACATGTTTCAGATTCACGTAAAAGAAATGCGCCCCAGGGAATACCCTAGCTGAAAATTGATTCAAGGTGAACTTCTTGCTTAATCTTTGCTTACAGAGGTATTTTTCTTCACAAAACGACACAAAAGTATTTTTTATAACAATGTGGGTCATTAACTGGAACAACTACATAGCAGTAAGAAACGAATGACGGATGTACACTAAAAATCCGCAACATGTTGATTGTTCATTTGCAAAAAGACCCATGTTGTGTGTACTGACGACTCCGAACATTGGGGGTTGTATCCTGAATTTAAATGACTCATATTAAGGGTATTTCAAACGCCAGTGACCATCACTAGATAAGATCTGGCAGCCAACATCACATTTCACTCGTCTTTGGTCATCATATGCGAAGATCTCCCATTCAGCCATCACGGACCCATGCATTACTGTCGGCAACAAAATTCCTCGCTCATCTCGCACGCATGCTTTCCACTACTTGAATTTAGATTTTTTCTATAGAATATTACAAGTAGAATATGTGTTTAAATTCGAGCTATTTGGGATGGAGTGAAAGTACCTTAAAATCCTAAATTACTGACGCCAGTCGAAGCTATTTCAAGCGTTGCAGGTCGTTTTCTGTGCGTTGCGCATGCTTGAAATCCGCCATTGAATTGGCTCATACTCGGAAAGGGCTTGCGGGACCAGGCTATTCATTTTTTTACCAAATGGGAAATGCTTTGCAGTTTTTATGACTTCACAATATTTTTTTTCGGCTAACGTTATTAAATTTAGAAATTTTTTTTATGAAACTATGTTAGCAAATCGAAATAAAGTCTTTTCATTGCAGAACCTCTCATTGTTTACATTTGTCTTCCAGTTCCTAGGCACTTAAATGACGTCACAATGTAAACAAAATGGTGGCTCTGCTGTAGCCTGGTCAAACCTGTCCCAACCTCGCGGTAGTCAGCATGGGTCGGGATCCCAGGCTAGCTCTGCTGAAGTTATCAGCGACCTATTTTCCGTATTTTTTTTTTAACGTCTCGTTTTTATTTTTGTGTATTGATGACGGCAATTTGTTTACAAAATTAAAAACAAGAAAATTTTATAGGTGCTTTATCCAATTAAGATTTATTTCTTGCGAAACGGATAAATAGGATATGGCTTGTCAAACATAGGGAGAATTGCCCTGATAACTCCAGATCAACCTCTTGATAAGTTCGGGTCAACCGGATATGGCTTTTGTGGAAGGGCTCTGCAGGCTGAGATAGGCAGAGGGAAAGACGATAATTGTTAACTTTGGACTGTTTACCAATAGCATCAGTTGCTGATCTAGTTACATTAGCTTTCCAAACATTCCATATGATATCGATATCGTTTGTCGGGGGAAGAAGAAAGCGTTCAAAGCTTTCTTTTAGCTTATTTTGAAAATATATCCAATCAGTATCTTCGTTAATTTTCCATTTAAGAACAGGTTGTCCTTGCTTAGACGGAGACAACTTACTATTCTTATTAACTAACGAGAAGGTGATTATAACATGATCACTATGAAGAGCATATGTACCCTCTTCGTCAATAATCATTTGACAGCAAAACATAGTCGATTGCTGACCTTTGGTTGAACATTAAGAATACGAGTGAATAACCCGGTGCAACAGTTAAGTGAATTAAGTAAACTTAAATCACTCTCTTCAATGAATTTCAGTAAACGGTTACCGTTATAAGACGAACAAGGGTTTATAATGTGTAGGGACACAATTCTAGAGTCTCCCATAAGGATTACACTGTACCCTTGACTATTAAAATAAGTGACATTCTCTGATAATTCGTAAAAAAGCGCGTCAGTTTTATCTTTATCGGTTCCGTCATTTGGATTTATGGTCTTCCAAACGTTAGATTTAATCTGCACAGAAGAGACATAAGTTGTCGAAATGCGCATATGCAGAAAATAAATTAACAGTGACTTCGGTATTTAGTTATTTGGAAAATATGCAACACCGACCGCGACTTTACTATTTTCGATTCTGATGAGAGACCATAGTCTTTCAAACTTATCAGTTTGTGTCTCTGCAAGATTTTCTTTTAAAACTGGAAAGTTGTTAGAAACACATAGACCGATCCCCCTTTGACTTACTCCCTTTTCGACATTTACCTATCCATTTGTAATCCTTATGTAGGCTATGAGGTCTGTCATCCGTAGAGAGGAATGTTTCTACAAGACCAAAAATAGATGTACCATTAGATAAAGTCTGTTTCACTTCCCTTGGATAACGGAAATTCTCTTCTGCTAACTTTAATATTGCATATTTCGGCACTGGATTTTGCATGGTTGTGTAAAAATATTGTACACTTCTGAAACAACTTTTAATTTGATGGTTTCCAATACAAATGGAAAGAAAAAATACTTTTTCGAGAAGACTGGACCATTCTGAAATAGGTATTGGCAGGTATTACCCGAAGTCAGATGAGAAACAAGTCTCACTTTGGCTTTTACCATGTGCTTGGACCCCCCTTTTAATTAAAGAAAAAACATACCCGTAAATGAGATAATTCAACAAAATACCCAAACATGTAATTGAAATATGCATGCATTAATTGCAAAAGAAATATTTGAAAGAAATTGTTAATGTACGGCTAATTTCTTTTTGGGGATTACAAACAAAGTGTCCATGGATTACAATTGTTAACCCCGAACGAGTACACCTTTCTATTAATAGGCAGGTCAACTCGGGTCATCTATTTTAACAAGTTACTTGGTCACCCTTAAAATAGGACAATCCATCACTTAGAAATTTTCACCTGTTTGCAAAAAATTGTGAAAATGCAAATAACTGCAGACTTTTGTGCATGTTGTAAACGGCGAATTCAACATTTTTCAGTTATGTATGGTCATTCTTAATTTACATACCAAATAAGAAAAAGATTGGTGAAATAATAAAGCTAAAATCGTAAGATTTCCATTATCTAAAGGAAGTGGGACAGACTTTAAAATCATACATTTTACTTGTTAAACCTCTGATATTCAAGAAATCAATATCATAAGAGCATGTTTTTTTTTAAATTTTTTAGTACCTTTTCTTTTACCTTTACCCCCTCTCTTACGTTATTTACCCTTATTACTTTTGTTAAACTTCACTGGGTTGCCGACTGTTTCGGCACACTCTTCTCAGGAAGAATTCAGACGTCTTATTCAATGGGCATTCAAAAAATCCAATTGCGAACATATGTATGTTTTAATTCCTTAAAACATATTAACTTCGGTATTTAGTAATTAGTAATACAAAAAAAAAGAACTCAATTAATTGGACCTGTTTTGATATGATTTTAGCACTTGAATTTTAACTTGACAATATATTCATTCCTTTGGTAACTCTGTTTATCGCCAGGTCATGGGAGTTCCTATGGGTACCAATTGTGCATCACTTTTTGTATAAACATTGATTTTTTGATAGGGTCTTTGCATCTTAACTAAACACATTCTAAAATTCTAAAATCAGTATTGCATGGGCACGGGTTATTTTTGCTGATATATGCATGAAATCATTATGCTAAACCCCTCACGGGAAGGGATCTTGGAGGAAACGGTATACTGAGGGTACATAATTTTATTTGTCAGTTGTAAATTTTGTTGAAAAATAAGGAGTATCTCCCTCATGCAAAGCTCTGTCCTTACCTCATTTTGGCTTCAAATTTAGATCATATTGGTTATTTGTTCTCTATCAGTTTTTAAACATCTTTGAGTTAATTGTCTTCCAAACGTTTAGATTTTATCTGCACTGAAGAGACATAAGTTATCGAAATGCGCATATGTAGAATTTAAATTCACGGTAACTTTGGTATTTAGTCATTTGTTGCCATTGGGTCGATGTCACTGCTGGTGGACTGTAAGTCCCCGATGGTATTCACTAGCCCAGTAGTCAGTACTTCGGTGCTGACCCGAAAGCCGATTCTTTTTGGAACCTTACAATATTTATTTTTTTTAAATTTTATTGAAAACTAAGGAGTATCTCCCTCATGCAAAGCTCTGTCCTTAGCTCCTTTTGTCTTTAAATTTAGATCATATTGGTTATTTGTTCTCAGTCAGCTTTTAAACATCTTTGAGTTTATGGTCTTCCAAACGTTTAGATTTTATCTGCACTGAAGATTGTCGAAATGCGCATATGCAGAATTCAAATTCATAGTAACTTCGGTATTTAGTCATTTGGTGATGGGTCTGGAGCTGCCTTCTCAGTTAACTGCCAGTAGTCTTTTGTGATTTCATGTTTATGTCCGTATATTTAGTTCTTTCAGTCTCATTTTTCATAATTGACTCAGTCCTTTTGCTAACTGAATTTTACCGTTGTTTCTATTGTTTTTTTGGTTTATCACATTGGCAAGGGGGAAGGTTTGAGTCCAATAAAATAGTTTAACCCCGCTACAGCAGGTTTGCGCCTGTCCTAAGTCAGGAAATTGGTTAAGCCTTGGTGTGTCCTGTCTGTATTCACTTAGTTTACTTTATGTCTAGAGGAGTATGGGATGGTGTTTATTTCGCTGAATTTGATTACTCTTTATTTCGCGGCCGGCTCCGGCTTGTCGTTGGGTGTGGGGTTTCATCAACGTTCATTGAAGATGTAATGAAAAAGAAAGGAAATGGGGTAAATGTCAAGGAGACAACACTCCATCTCCAGTTTAAAACGACCCAAAACAAAGAATATAAGGGTCACGGTACGGTCTTCGACACAGTGACGAACCTCACATCATAAAGCAAGCCCTAAATGGCCCCAAAAGAGTAAAAAAGTGAATAAATCAATAAAAAACAAATCACGCCCAATAACCCGAATATCAAGAAACTAAAATTTTATAAAAAGACCAGGATGGTGGTTTTGAGTTGTTATTACTAAGTTGTTATTACTCCACTTTGGGTCGTTGTCTCTTTGACACATTCCCCGTTTTCCTTCTTTTTTCTATTGAATTTGATATCACATAAATTATTGGGACATTTTGTAATGTTAGAATGTGCATTGACTATGGGATAACATAGATAACTGGGACATTTTGTGATGTGGAAATGTGCATTTACGGAGATACCAAATGGATTATATGGACATTTTGTAATGTTGAAATGTGCCCTTACTGTGGTGTCACGAGGATTATTGGGACATATCAAGAAACTAAAATTTTATAAAAAGACCAGGATGGTGGCGTTGAGTAGTTATTACTAAGTTGTTATTACTCCACTTTGAGTCGTTCTTTCTTTGACACATTCCCCGTTTTCCTTCTTTTTTCTATTGAATTTGGTATCACTTAAATTATTTGGACATTTTGTAATGTTAAAATGTGCATTGACTATGGGATCACATAGATAACTGGGACATTTTGTGATGTGGAAATGTGCATTTATGAAGATACCAAATGGATTATTTGGACATTTTGTAATGTTGGAATGTGCCCTGACTTTGGCACCACATGGATTATTGGGACATTTTGTCATGTTGAAATGTGCCCTTACTGTGGTGTCACAAGGATTATTGGGACATTTTGTAATGTCGTAATGTGCATTGACTACTTTACCACATCGATATGTGGACATTGTCGAAATGTGCATTGACTTTGGTATCACATAGATTATTGGGACATTTTATAATGTCGAATTGTGTATTACTTGTGATATCACATGGATTATTGAAACATTGTGCAATGTCGAAATGTGCAGCGAGTGTTGATTCACATGGATTAATTGGATGTGAACTGCATTTGGTACCACATGGATTATGTGGATATTTCAAAATGTCGAAATGTGCATTGACTTTGGTATCACATAGATTATTTGGACATCTTAAAAGGCATCGATAAATTGAATGCTCGGTCTGAAGTAATGGCCTTCAGATGCTGTAATGGCCCTCGGCGTTGCCTGGTGCCATTACAGCTATCCTCAGGCCATTATTACAGACCTCGGACACATAACAGGGCCATTATTAAAATACCCATTTATTAATACTATAATATTGTGAATATATACATGGATGTCATTTAGGATTTCTTTTTCCTTTAAAACATTAACTTCGGTATTTAGTAATACAAAATAAAAGAACTCACTCAATTAATTGGACTTGTTTTGATATGATTTCGGCACTTGAATTTTCACTTGACAATATATTCATTCGTTTTGGTAACTCTGTTTATCGCCAGGTCATAGCAATTCCAATGGGTACCAATTGTGCACCACTTATAGCGGACCTCTTTCTCTACTGCCATGAATCTCAGTTAATGACCAGCATCGGCTAAGACCTATCAAAACAGCATTTCATTGAAAAGTTTAACAACTCTTTACGATATTTGGATAATATTTTAACTTTGAATAATAACGGTTCAATACGTATTATAAGGACATATATCCTAAAGAACTTACTTTGAATAAAGCTAATTCTAATAATCATCATTGACCGTTCTTAGACAATTGCCAATGGTAAATTAGATACTAAAATTACAATAAAAGGGACGAATTTTCTTTTCAATAGTTTATTATCCATTCGTCGGTGTCGATGTTCCATTAGCACCATCATATGGTAGAAAAAAATGAAAAGATATGAAGTGTATGTACATGTGACAAAAACGCACACGATACTTAGATAAACTCCAGTTTATCAAGGACATGGCTTTATTCCTGTCTACATCTTGATGTCCCCTGAGGGTCTTCAACCATAGGTAAACAATATTCACCCTCTCAAGCGAGACCAAGAAGGCCCCTAGCGTGCACTTAAGCGGTATTCTTAACAAAAAATTATATCAAGGTCAAATATATGGTGTTTACATATCTCAACTTGTTCGATTTGCTCGAGTACGTAATAACGTTTAATTAATGGAATCTTTCCATAACTGAAAACCTATCATATCAGGGTTTTCGTTAACATAAAGTAGATAAAATATTAATTAAATTTTATCATCGATATGAAGACTAGGTTCATAAATACGATGCAACCTGTAAACATCTAATAAAGGATGGTATTTCACATCCCTTATTTTACGGTAATAATTTACATGAGAGAAAAAATACTAATACTCGCCCAACAAACCTATAAAGCCTTTAAATCGCCTGATTCAGTAATAGTTATCACACTCGGACTTGGTGTGTCTGTATAAGATCAACCCGACGGCCGGAGGCCGGAGGGTTGAGCTTATACAGACACACCAAGTCCGAATGTTATAACTCATTTACATCCCAGCTAACTTATTAAGTGAAGGGAGGCCGATATACATTCTTAAAAATTATTTCCATGCCTATAATGTCATGTAATAAATATTCTTTTTTATATAAAAATATAAATCCTTATTGTGTCCCACATCGATTTTTATATATGATTTTTAACACCAAGGGTCCAGCGAGTTCGTGGTGTAGTAAGTAAGGTAGAAGTCTAGTAAACGAAACGACCCTGGTTCGATTTCCACTACGGATATTGTCATGTTTCAACATTTTAAAATCTTTATCTTTAAAAATTTTATGGATAGTAAATCGTAAAATATTACTAAGTCCAAAACAACTGAACAGTTCTCAAAATCTGGCCTTGACAAAATCATAAAAAGTAAAAATATCAATTCTTCTAACTGGGGTGAGATGGCTTGGGTGATCCGACTCAGATCACATCAATAAGAACAAAGGAGCTGAGTTTAATAAGGGTTATAATTATGGTATAGTCGTCAAGTCATTACGTATGGCCTTTTTGGTATAAACGTTGTTTTTTATAGGGTCTTTGTATCTTAACTAAACACATACTAAAATTCTAAAATGAGTATTGCATGGGCACGGGTTATGTTTTCTGATATATGCATGAAATCATTATGCTAAACCCCTCACGGGAATCAATCTTTTAGAAAGCGGTATACTGAGGGTACATAATTTTATTTGTCAGTTGTAAATTTTGTTGAAAAATAAGGAGTATCTCCTCATGCTAAGCCCTGTCCTTACCTCATTTTGGCTTCAAATTTAGATCATATTGGTTATTTGTTCTCTATATGTTTTTAAACATCTTTGAGTTAAATGTCTTCCAAACGTTTAGATTTTATCTGCACTGAAGAGACATAAGTTGTGGAAATGCGCATATGCAGAATTTAAATTCACGGTAACTTCGATATTTAGTCATTTGTTGCCACTGTGTCGATGTCACTGCTGGTGGACTGTAAGTCCCCGATGGTATTCACTAGCCCAGTAGTCAGTACTTCGGTACTGACCCGAAAGCCGATTCTTTTTGGAACCTTACAATATTTTTTTTTCAATTTTGTTGAAAACTAAGGAGTATCTCCCTCATGCAAAGCTCTGTCCTTAGCTCATTTTAGCTTTAAATTTAGATCATATCGGTTATTTGTTCTTAGTCAGCTTTTAAACATCTTTAAGTTTATGGTCTTCCAAACGTTTAGATTTTATCTGCACTGAAGAGACATAAGTTGTCGAAATGCGCATATGCAGAATTTTAAATTCACAGTAATTTCGGTATATAGTCATTTGTTACCACTTGGTCGATATCACTGCTGGTGGACTGTAAGTCCCCGAGGGTATTCACCAGCCCAGTAGGCAGTACTTCGGTGCTGAACCAAAAGCAGATTCTATTTGGAACCTAACAATATTTATTTTTTTTAAATTTTGTTGAAAACTAAGGAGTATCTCCCTCATGAAAGCTCTGTCCTTAGTCCATTTTGGCTTTAAATTTACATCATGCTGGTTATTTTTTCTCTGTCAGTTATAAACATCTTTGATTTTGAGGTCTTCCAAACGTTTAGATTTTATCTGCACTGAAGAGACATAAATTGTCGAAATGCGCATATGCAGAATTCAAATTCATAGTAACTTCGGTATTTAGTCATTTGGTGATAGGTCAGGAGCTGGCTTGTCAGTTAACTGCTAGTAGTCTTTTGTGATTTCATGTTTATGTCCGTATATTTAGTTCTTTCAGTCTCATTTTTCATAATTGACTCAGTTCTTTTCCGAACTGTATTTTTTTTTGGTTTATCACATTGGCAAGGGGGAAGGTTTGAGTCCAATAAAATAGTTTAACACCGCTACAGCAGGTTTGCGCCTGTCCTAAGTCAGGAAATTGGTGAAGCCTTTGTGTGTCCTGTCTGTTTTTCACTTAGTTTACTTTATGTCTAGAGGAGTATGGGATGGTGTTTATTTCGCTGAACTTGATTACTCTTTATTTCGCGGCCGCCTCCGGCCTGTCGTTTGGTGTGGGGTTTCATCAACGTTCATTGAAGATGTAATGAAAAACAAAGGAAATGGGGTAAATGTCAAGGAGACAACATTCCATCTCCAGTTTAAAACGACCCGAAACAAAGAATCTAAGGGTTACCGTACGGTCTTCGACATAGTGACGAACCTCACATCATATAGCAAGCCCTAAATGGCCCCAAAAGAGTTAAAAAGTGAATAAATCAATAAAAAACAAATCACTTCCAATAACCCGAATATCAAGAAACTAAAATTTTATAAAAAGACCAGGATGGTGGCTTTGAGTTGTTATTTATAAGTTGTTATTACTCCACTTTGGGTCGTTGTCTCTTTGACACATTTCCCGTTTTCCTTCTTTTTTTATTGAATTTAGTATCACATAAATTATTGGGACATTTTGTAATGTTAAAATGTGCATTGACTATGGGATCACATAGATAACTGGGACATTTTGTGATGTGGTAATGTGCATTTACGGAGATACCAAATGGATTATTTGGACATTTTGTAATGTTGGAATGTGCCCTGACTGTGGCACCACATGGATTATTGGAAAGTTTTGTAATGTTGAAATTCGCCCTGACTGTGGTACAACATGGATTATTGGGACATTTTGTAATGTTGAAATGTGCCCTTACCGTGGTGTCACAAGGATTATTGGGACATTTTGTAATGTCGTAATGTGCATTGACTACTTTACCACATCGATATGTGGATATTGTCGAAATGTGCATTGACTTTGGTATCACATAGATTATTGGGACATTTTATAATGTCGAATTGTGTATTACTTGTGATATCACATGGATATTTGAAACATTGTGTAATGTCGAAAAGTGCAGCGAGTGTTGATTCACATGGATTAATTGAATGTGAACTGTATTTGGTACCACATGGATTATGTGGATATTTCAAAATGTCGAAATGTGCATTGACTTTGGTATCACATAGATTATTTGGACATCTTAAAATGTTGAAAGGCATCGATAAATTGAGTGCTCGGTCTGAAGTAATGGCCTTCAGATGCTGTAATGGCCCTCGGCGTTGCCTGGTGCCATTACAGCTATCCTCAGGCCATTATTACAGACCTCGGACACATAACAGGGCCATTATTAAAATACCCATTTATTAATACTATAATATTGTGAATATATACATGGATGTCATTTAGGATTTCTTTTTCCTTTAAAACATTAACTTCGGTATTTAGTAATTAGTAATACAAAATAAAAGAACTCACTCAATTTATTGGACTTGTATTGATATGATTTCGGCACTTGAATTTTCACTTGACAATATATTCATTCGTTTTGGTAACTCTATTTATCGCCAGGTCATAGGAATTCCAATGGGTACCAATTGTGCACCACTTATAGCGGACCTCTTTATCTACTGCCACGAATCTCATTTAATGACCAACATCGGCTAAGACCTATCAAAACAGCATTTCATTGAAAAGTTTAACAACACTTTACGATATTTGGATAATATTTTAACTTTGAATAATAACGGTTCAATACGTATTATAAGGACATATATCCTAAAGAACTTACTTTGAATATGGCTAATTCTAATAATCATCATTGCCCGTTCTTAGACATCAATTTTGATATTGCCAATGGTAAATTAGATACTAAAATTACAATAAAAGGGAGGCATTTTCTTTTCCAATAGTTTATTATCCATTCGTGGGTGGCGATGTTCCATTAGCACCATCATATGATAGAAAAAAAATGAAAGGATATGAAGTGTATGTACATGTGACAAAAACGCACACGATACTTAGATAAACTCCAGTTTATCAAGGAGATGGCTTTATTCCTGTCTACATCTTGATGTCCCCTGAGGGTCTTCAACCAGAGGTAAACAATATTCACCCCCTCAAGCGAGACCAAGAAGGCCCTTAGCATGCACTTAAGCGGTATTCTTAACAAAAAATTATATCAAATATATGGTGTTTACATATCTCAACTTATTCGATTTGCTTGAGTACATAATAACGTTTAATTAATGGAATCTTTCCATAACTGAAAATCTATTATATCAGGGTTTTCGTTATCATAAACTAGATAAAATATTAATTAAATTTTATCATCGATATGAAGACTAAGTTCATAAATACAATGCAACCTGTAAACATCTAATAAAGGATGGTATTTCACATCCCTTATTTTATGGTAATAATTTACATAAGAGAAAAAATACTAATACTCGCCCAACAAACCTATAAAGCCTTTAAATCGCCTGATTCAGTAAAAGTTATCACACTCGGACTTGGTGTGTCTGTATAAGATCAACCCGACGGCCGGAGGCCGAAGAGTTGAGCTTATACAGACACACCAAGTCCGAATGTGATAACTAATTTACATCCCAGCTAACTTATTAAGTGAAGGGAGGCCGATATACATTCTTAAAAATTATTTCCATGCCTATAATGTCATATAATAAATATTCTTTTTTATATGATAATATAAATCCTTAGAGTGTCCCACATCGATTTTTTATATATGATTTTTAACACCAAGGGTCCAGCGAGTTCGTAGTGTAGTAAGTAAGGTAGAAGTCAAGTAAACGAAACGACCCTGGTTCGAATCCCACTACGGATATTGTCATTTTTCAAAGTTTTAAAATCTTTATCTTTAAAAATTTTATGGATAGTAAATCGTAAAATATTACTAAGTCCAAAACAACTGAACAGTTCTCAAAATCTGGCCTTGACAAAATCATAAAAAAGTAAAAATATCAATTGTTCTAACTGGGGTGAGATGGCTTGGGTGATCCGACTCAGATCACCCCAATTAGAACAAAGGAGCTGGGATTTAATAAGGGTTATAATTATGGTATTGTCGTCAAGTCATTACGTATGGCCTTTTTGGTATAAACGTTGATTTTTTATAGGGTCTTTGCATCTTAACTAAACACATACTAAAATTCTAAAATCAGTATTGCATGGGCACGGGTTATGTTTGCTGATATATGTATGAAATCATTATGTTAAACCCCTCACGGGAATCAATCTTGGAGAAAGCGGTATACTGAGGGTACATAATTTTATTTGTCAGTTGTAAATTTTGTTGAAAACTTAGGGGTATCTCCCTCATGCAAAGCTCTGTTCCTAGCTCCTTTTGGCTTTACATTTAGATCATATTGGTTATATGTTCTCTATCTGTTTTTAAACATCTTTGAGTTTATGGTCTTCCTAACGTTTAGATTTTATCTGCACTGAAGAGACATATGTTGTCGAAATGCGCATATACAGAATTCAAATTCACAGTAACTTCAGTATTTATTCATTTGGTGATGGATCCGGAGTTTGCACGTCAGTTAAGTGCTAGTAGTCTTTTGTTATTTCATGTTTATGTCCGTAAATTTAGTTCTTTCAGTTTCATTTTTCATAATTGACTCAGTCGCTTTGTTAATTGAATTTTACTGTTGTTATTATTGTTTTTTGGTTTATCACATTGGCTAGGGGGGGGGGGGGGTTGGGCCCAATAAGTACTAGTTTAACCCCACCGCAGCAGGTTTGGGACTGTCCTAAGTCATGAAATTGATTAAGCCTTTGTGTGTCTTGTCCGTTTTCTACTTTGTTTACTTTTTGTCTATAGGAGAAGGGGTTTATTTCGCTGAGCTTGATTAATCTTTATTTAGGGACTGGTTCCGACCTGCCGTGGGGTTTCCTCACCGTTCATTGAAGATGTTATGATGGCTTTGAGTTGTTATTACTCAACTTTGGGTCGTTGTCTCTTTGACACATTCCCCCTATTTCTCTTCATTTTTTATTGAATTTTTGAGATAACAAATGGATTATTTGGACATTTTGTAATGTTGGAATGTGCCCTGACCGTGGCACCACATGGATTATTAGGACATTTTGTAATGTGCAAATTTGCCCTGACTCTGGTACCACATGGATTATTGGGACATTTTGTAATGTTGAAATGTGCCCTGACTTTGGTACCACATGGATTATGTGGATATTTCAAAATATCGAAATGTGCATTGACTTTGGTATCACATAGATTATTCAGAAATCATATATGTAGATTATTGAGAAATCATTTTATGAATGTGTATTAATTGTGGTATCACATGGGTTATCTGGATATTGTGTAATGTCGAAATGTGCATTGATGGAGCACCACATGGACTATTGAATTTTTCTAATGTCGATATGTGCACCGAGTGCTGATTCACATGGATTAATTGAATGTGCACTGTATTTGGTACCACAAAGACTATTTGGACCCTTTTAAATGTCGAAATGTACTCTAACTGTTGTATTACATAGATTATTTGGACATCTAAAAATGTTGAAAGGCATTGAATTCTTTACCACATATTTTATTGGGACATTTTGTAATGTTAAAATGTGCATGGACTGTGGAATCACTTAGATAACTGGGACATTTTGTGATGTGGAAATGTGCATTTACGGAGATACCAAATGGATTATTTGGACATTTTGTAATGTTGGAATGTGCCCTGACTGTGGCACCACATGGATTATTGGAAGATTTTGTGATGTGAAAATGTGCCCTGACTGTGGTACCACATGGATTATTGACACATTTTGTAATGTTGAAATGTGCCCTGACTGTGGTCACATTGATTATTGGGACATTTTGTAATGTTGAAATGTGCCCTGACTTTGGTGTCCGACATTTTGATGTCACTCTCAGTTTCACTGGAGTTCACACTATGAGTGCCTTTGCTTTGAATGTTGTTATTTCTATTTCTGTGCTTTGACTAACGTAATTGTTTTCTGTGTTCTCGTTTTGGCCATTTCTTTGGACTTTTTGTAAATTTCACTCCTTTGTTCCTTCGGTATTCTACGGCCGTTGTCTTGTAATGTTGGAATGTGCCCTGACTGTGGCACCACATGGATTATTGGGACATTTTGTAATGTAGAAATGTGCCCTGACTGCGGTACCACATGGATTATTAAGACATTTTGTAATTTTGAAATGTGCCCTGACCGTGGTACCTCATGGATTATTGGGACATTTTGCAATGTTGAAATGTGCCCTGACTTTGGTACCACATGGATTATGTGGATATTTCAAAATATCGAAATGTGCATTGACTTTGGTATCAAATAGATTATTGGGACATTTCATAATTTCAAAATGTGTATTAATTGTGGTATCACTTGGATTATTGGGACATTGATTGTGTAATATCGAATTGTGCATTGATGGGGTACCACATGGTGTAATGAAATTTTGTAATGTCGATATGTGCACCGAATGTTAATTCACAAGGATTGATTGAATGTGCACTGTATTTGGTACCACAAAGACTATTTGGACCCTTTTAAATGTCGAAATGTACTCCAACTGTTGTATTACATAGATTATTTGGAAATCTAAAAATGTTGAAAGGCATTGAATTCTTTACCACATAATTTATTGGGACATTTTGTAATGTTAAAATGCGCATGGACTATGGGATCACATAGATAACTCGGACATTTTGTGATGTGGAAATGTGCATTTTCCGAAATACCAAATGGATTATTGGGAATTTTGTAATGTTTGAATGTGCCCTGACTGTGGTACAACATAAATTATTGGGACATTTTGCAATTCTGAAAAGTGCCCTGACTGTGGTGCCACATGGGTTATTGGGACATTTTGTAATGTTGAAGTGTGCTCTGACTGTGGCACCACTTGGATTATCGTGATATTTTGTAATGTTGAAATGTCCCCTGACTGTGGTATCACATGGATTATTGGGGCATTTTCTTCGTAATGTTGAAATATGCACGGACTGTGGTATCACATAAATAACTGGGACATTTTGTGTTAGTTTTTGGTGTCCAATACCATGATGGTGGTAAACTTTTTTACTTTGGTGCTTGTTCAAAAATTAAAAATAAAAATATACAGTTTGCATAATATATTTATTGATACATAAAACATATTAAAAAGTCAGTATAGTTGAATGTACTTATTACAAAATGATGATAGAGTACTAAAGTTTCTTTTAAGATGTCACTTTAAATAAAATATTTGTTATTCTGATAATTAGCTTTTAGAATGAATTAAAAAGGCATCTTTCAAAATGAAATGTTATATTAATTAGTTTTTAAAAATGTACTACAAGTAAGTAAGGAAAATTAAATTGGTCACTACTTATACAGAAACTGGTAACAGAATGTCATAAAAATCCAAACGATGTTTGGAAACATCATTGTAGAACTACGGTATAACCAATATTCACTTGATTTTAAAGCGTTAATGCAACTTAACCTAAAATCAAAGTTTATAATATTATACAGAGTGACTAAATACAATATATAAATGAATTGGAATGATATGTAACAAAATCCAGGGAATGACTCCAAAAATGTTTATTACAAAAATATATGGCACATATTAAAATAAATTGCAATAAATATAAATCAACAACCTATGTGTCATGAACTCTGCCACTATCACAATATCAAAAGAATGATACACATTTGTTATTTTGCAATCTAGAGGACTGCAACTGTCAGTAATATTAAAGTTCCTGGGATCCCTACACAAAGCCGATAGTGCAAGACAACAAACGGGCTAGGATCCAATGCCAGGAGGCAAGGCAATTATTGTCTGTTGTTTTTATTCCTGCTGAGTTTTATTTAATCTAATGATTGACATCTAAATTATCTATTGGAATATCTTTGGTATTTCTGTCATGCAAAAATTAACAGAATCAAAAATAAAAACTTGAAACATGAATTTTTAGTCTAAGAACTCATTACATATGTGTTGAACATTCAATTTCTTTTTATTCTTTTTTCATCAGGTATTTAGAATATTTTTTATTTTCAATCATTGACACATTCTAAATCTTGTTTCTTTATTGTCAAGACATTTCTCAATAAATTATAATCCCACGTGGTATTTTTGTATTATTCGATAGGGTTAATTTTATATTGCATCTGACACCTAGATCATTGAAAAGATCACATACAAAGTTCGGTTGCATTGCATACTACACTAATTTCATAGAATTACTGAAATTTCTTGAATTTGTTATATTACTAATTTCAAAATTTATCAATATTTTCATCATTTAAAACTTTGAAATATACAAATCAGAGAGTTAGCAGCTATATCGTTACTTTTAAATGTACATCACAAATTAGACAAATTAGTTTTTTAAGAAATTTGAGAAATAAACATGGTACACTTGCGAAAATTTATTAATTTTTTCAAGGAAAGAAATTTTCATCTATTTGTATACTTGATAAACATTTTTTTTTTTTTTTTTTTTCCAAATGCACCGGGTATGTTATTAATATAACTCAATTTTTCATAGTATGAAGTGCATCTGTGGTAGACGTGCATTAATATGCCTTTATTTATTATTTTTATTATAATTATTAATTGTTATTTATTGCTTATACCGTTTTCTGTAATATTGTACTTGTATACCAATCATAAATGTTTGATGTATCATGCCCTCCTGGGGCCCTAATTTGGTAATAAAATATTCTGATTCTGTACTCAACAACATCTACATGGCACTCTCTGTGTTTGGACTAGGGTGTGTCATCAAATTAATTCACAAATGAGTATTTCATCAATTACACTGACCACCATTGAAAGATAAAACAATATACACATGCATTTAAAACATAACCCATTAAACTTTATCTTTGAAGTCTGCACTATAATGCTTTTAATAAACTGTTTGTCATAAAAACAGCAAAATATAAAAGTGAAATAAGGTCCACTCAAACACATGAGTGTCCTTAAACAAGCCCTGGATTAAAGTACAATAGGTGGTTTACAAATCACCGACTTAATAATTTGACGCCAGACATGTCGCCAGATTTACATAAGAAACCCCTACAAAATCAGAATCCTTAAATCTATTGAGGTATAATACAAAATAAATAGACAGATAAAATGTCACAACTTACTGATAAAGTTCACCAATGGTGAAGCTTTAAAACACTACAGATCAAGAGAAAATAATTTTCTTACAGTTTGTTTAGTTTACGTTAGAATACCCAACGTTTGAGTTGCTTCCCTTGCAATTAGCGTGTAAACGCGAGGTCAAATTCCGGAACTCTGTTTAATTGGCAAAAGGACAATTTTTGCTGGAAAAATATTTCTTACGAGAAAAATTATTTTTGAGCATACTTGGGTGTAATGACCCTTATTAACATAACAAGTAAGATACATTTCATATTAAAATATAGCACTTAATATATGACGTGTAAAAAGGTATAACTGAGACAAAAAAGACTAACTGCGAGTGTGTTCCTTGTCTTTTTGTGATCATCTGTTTCATAATTATCAATATTAATTTAACAATGGAATGGTTTAATGACAACACGAGACATCACAAATGAAAACATTGCACTTTGGACATTATATCTTGGCAATTATATCATATATAATAAAATCTATACACAGAAAATCATAAAAAAAGAGTTTTTTTTCCAGAATTATCACCCCTTTTCATGCTGTTACTGAAATATATTCCACCTCGTTTGATTAAAGTCAATTTACAATATAACGGGTGATCCGCATTCACATCGAGTATATGGGTTTGACACAATCAACGGGGCATCATTTGTAAAGCGAACGCGGACAATAGGCACTCGTAACGCGTTCGTTTATGTGAAAAAAAAATGAAATGTTGGAATTAGACACATGATACCCGTGTTCATAATGTCGAGTATCCTGTTCAGCGAGTTGTCTGTACCCCAAGCGTGGTATTGATTTACCTTGTGAGACCAAAGGGGACCAATGTTTTTATATTTTTGCACAAAAATCACGCTTAACTGATCTCTTTGAAAACAAACTACCATTATAACATGTACTACGTCTTTGGGGGAAAAACATTTTACTTGACCGTACCATCACATCAGAAACATGGTCACGTACACATTTATGAGTAAATGTTACAATTGAAAAGAACCAAACGTTGTTGATCTAATAGTACAACAATAATTTTGATTAATTGGAACAATATTTAAAAAAAAACATTTTTAGCTGCTTTGCAACTGAAGGGAAGACGCTGTAGAAGTTGGTTCTAATATTGTCTTTACCAAGGGATGTAACTCGCTGGACTGACACGCTGTTTTAAAAGGACTGTACTCTTGAAAGCTGAAGTATACAGTGTATAATTTGGACTACCTTAATAACTGATAAAAATAACTTCCCGGAAAATGAATTTCATTGGTATTCATCAAGTATATATACATTTGAATAGGCTTTCTCCAAACCTCTGATAAAATATGCAAGTAAACTTCAGTAGAAATTCTCCACTATTTTAAATTTTCCGAGTTAATCACAAATTTTTATGGAAAACATTTTCTCTTTCAGTTCATATGTTATTTAAATATATTTCTTCACTATCAATAGTGAAAAATTCTATTTCAACATGGCCGCTGAAATTACCATCTTGAAAATCAAAATTTTACTTTTTATTTTAAAATGCCAGCTAAATCTCCCTTTCGGAAAACCAAAATTTTACTATATCGAGTGAAAAATATTTTTAACAACTCCTTCCTGAAAAAAAAAGATATGTATATCTTCATAATGGTATAAAATGCAGCAAACCAGTTTGCCATAGCACTGAGTTACTACCCTTGATAAAAACATAATTTTAGAATCAACATCGGTAATATGTTGAATAAAATTGTTATCAGTATGAATCAAAAATGAATTATATACCAGTTTCATCCATCATACGAGCAGATAACGATTCTCCGTCTAATGATAAAAAAGTTTTCTTCCCACTACGTGTGATAATTGTGTCAACTTCCGGCTCTTTATATCGTGAACAAAGTCTATCTGTATCATCGTCACTAAATGCATAATTGTCATAATTATTATTTTTATTGTAAAAGTTACTTTTGTATTTTGATAAAAGATGCCCAGCATGTAACTGGACTTTTTCCTGGCAAGCTATATCCCCATAGCCACTGTCACCGGCTGATGAATCAGATCTTCCACTTCCTTGATGAAAATGGCGGTAACGACCAACTTCGTATTCATGATCAGAGTCAGTACAATCTTGTGCGTCGAGGAGTTCATAATTATTGTCACGACTATCATTTGGTACGTGAAGTTCCACAGGAACTTCATATTTGTTCGTTTTTGGTGTCCGTTGAGAGCGTCCTTTTATACGTGGCTGTGACGTAATAATTTCACCACCAGTCGCCCCTGCGTTTGTATCAGAATGATAATCAGATGTAGAGACAATAGATCCTTCAACTTCTAGTTCATCAAACACCCAACTAGGTAGCATTTCCTTCAGCTCACCTGAAGTTATTTTGAAAAAATTAGAACGTGAATAAAAAACCAAATCTATCTATATATAAAACGAATAATCATTACGGGTTATGTATTCCGGTATATACATGAAATCATTATTCTAAACTCCTCACAGGAAGGGATCTTGGTGGAAGCTGTATACTGAGGGTACATAACTTACTTTGTCAGTTGGTGATGGGTCTGGAGCTGGCATGTCAGTTAACTGTTAGTAGTCTCTTGTGATTTCTTGTTTTTGTCCGTATATTTAGTTCTTTCAGTTTCATTTTTCACAATTGACTCAGTCCTGTTGCCAACTGAATTTTACTGTTGTTTCGATTGTTTTTTGATTTATCACATTGGCTGTAGGGGGAAGGTTTGTATCCAATAAAACTAGTTTAACCCCGCCGCAGCAGGTTTGTGCCTGTCCTAAGTCAGGAATTTATTAAGCCTTTGTGTGTCTTGTCCTTTTCTAGTTAGTTTACTTTATGTCTATAGGAGTCTAGCATGATGTTTATTTCGCTGGACTTGATTGCTCTTTGTTCAGGGGCCGACTCCGACCTGCCGTTGGGTGTGGGGTTTTCTCACCGTTCATTGAAGATCTTATGGTGGCTTTGAGTTGTTGTTACTCCCCTTTGGGTCGTTATCTCTTTGACACATTCCCCGTTTCCCTTCTTTTTTCTATTATAACATGGCTCTAGTTAAACGTCAACCAGTTTAATACTCGATAACCATACATTTTGCACATGCGCAAATGGTAACAAAATAAGAGTAAAAGGGACGTAAAACAACTATGTTTTTGATATTGTTTGTCTTAGTTTGTGAGGAAATAAATTTTAAGTATATTTTTTAACTAAATAATGCCATTTAGATACTTAAATGTGTATTGTTTTGCTTTCGATTTGGATTTTGAACTTGCATTTGTTTGAAAACGTCAGATTGTGTATTGTGACGTCATTGACACAGACTGCAATGGAAACGGGAAATCCGCCTTCTCTTAGGTCCCTGATACCATTTGCGCATGTGCGAAACGTGTGGTTATCGAGTATTATACTGGTTGACGTTTAACTAGAGCCATGTTAGAATTCTTAACTGATTAATGAGCATTTCTGCATTGCAAGAAGATAAATACATGTATATGGTACAAAGATTCCAGTGTCAAAACAAAAAAAAGAAGCTTTGTGTCCAAATCTTGAACTTCTCTTTTTTCTGAAGAAACGTGATACTTCTACCAGCTTATGGCATATATCATTCATGAATTGAAAGTGCTTACAGCAAGTTGCCTTTTTGTGATAACTATGGAGCTTTTTTTATTTTCTTGCGAGATAAGGATTGGAACGTGCGTTTCCGTCTTATAATTCGACGTAACAGTCTGTATTTTAACCAAAACTAATCATAGATAAATCATGTCAATTTTATAAGAAAGCCTAATGGATGGTTTGATACGTTTTGATATTGTTGAATATTTACTCTCAATGTGAATCTGAGTTAAAACTGTATAAATAAGGTTCATTGTTTTTTTTTAATCTAATATCAGCCCTGCAACTTAATTTGATAATGATTATGTGCATGAATTTCAACAATGGAGTTACGGAAACTGATGTTAACTAGTAGTCACTTTGACATAAACATTATATGGAAGATCTTTCGCTTCACGTTTCCAAAACTGCAGAAACCTCGAAATCATCTAAGAGATCAATCTGATGTGATTCATTTGATTTTAAAACAATTTGTCCTTTCAAAATATGTTCCTGCACCTGATCCATAATCCAGTTTCATTAAATAAGCTGTTTATATCTATCATTTACATGTAACTGTTTCAACGCTAACGCTATGATAACGTTTGTTAACAACGGTAGAACAAATATAACTTACTCACACAAAAGTGATACAACCATAATCAACACATGGACAAATCCAATAAAGACAAGAATAACACAAGGGAAGAATAACGAACAGGCAGTTAACACAGCGCACCAGCAAATATTGCGGGGGAGGGAAGCATATATGCTTTGGGGGTTGATAATTTTTGCATGGTTGTCTGGAGAAAAAGGTAAGTTATTTCTCCCCATAATATTTGCTGGTATGCTGTGGTTAAATCGTGTGTATTATTCTGACAGGAAGATTCAAAGAGAGTCAAATAATGTGTAACTAAAGTCAAGGGTAGTATAACAGTTCCACTTAATCTTGCTTAAATAAAGAAAACAAGTAGTTTAACAGTAGAAGTGTTTGATGTATAACTCATAGACAATCAACTGACCATGAATAGCTAAAACAGCCAACAGGTGTCTCCAAAGAACGAAACAAGTGAGACCATGAACAGAGCATTACATCCAAGTCATCAATAGCAACAAGTGCCTGTTACCAAGAATATAGATAATAACCCATCAACACAGAACCAAAGGTGTGTAATACTGTATTTCTTTCATTAATAGGTGTATTTGTCTAAATACATTTATTGTATTATATTAATTTATCTGTCCCATTTAACTTACTATATGGAATGAATTCCAACACAGGTGATCTCTTTTCCTTTGCTGCTTCTTCTATTGTTCGTACTTTGATTTCATTAGCTTCAACTTCGTCAAAACTAACTTTTATCTGGTTTACCTGAAAATAAATAATAAAAATATCTTTCCATTAGTGTTAGAAAAGTTCCTTGGATGACACACTACAGAAAAGAAGGAATGCTACGATCTTTACAATAGTACATGTTATTTTAAATGGGGCAGAACCTATTCATCGTCCTGGCATTCAGACCTTTATCATATCGACCAATGCAGCTTTTTAAGTTTTGAAATAAAGTGTTTTGCCTTTAAATGACCGGAATCCATTATTACTTTAATCAAATATGCAGTGATATAATAACTCATCTATAAATATAAAACATCAATACATTCAAGAATTTCGCCGTATTTCTCAAATAATTTAGCATGTGATAAACAAATAATGCTATTATATTCTAGACTCTTACCGTATTCCCAAATGATTTGGCATGTGATGACCGAATAATAATGTCACCGTATTCACAATCCGTGTAAGCAAACTTGGAGGTTGTGTATTTTGATATGTTGTCATAGTAATGCTTTTTCAATATATCACCAAAGGAAAGCTAAAAACAAACAAAAACAACAAAATTGAATTAAAGCAGTCGGTTATTTGTTTTTACTATAACAAACTAGTGATTATATATAACTGTTTGCTTAATTTCCACACAATACTTGTTAATTATCTCAAGAAAATATTGTCTATTTTATACTGGTTTTACAGCAACTGACGTCAAATTATTCGAGACATAGACGAACATAGTACATGAATAGGTAAGGCCATTTACAGGCACAGGAGCTTGTGCTTCTATATGGTCCAAATGGAAAGTAACCAAAATTTTACACCTTTTTTTCTTTAATTGTGAACTTCAAAGTCAACTTTCTGTTTTCTACTATTTTTAAAGTCTAAGTTTCGTCATCTAATATATGGCATATCCAATCGGGAAAGCAATGACAAATTTTATTGTCGCATATATGCAGAAAGTAAGTTTATAGTAACTTCGGTATTCCGTTATATATACTTGCACTCATTGTAATGTTATTTTACATTTTTACTTATAGAAGACAGTTTCGGATGTATTTTTGGTATGAAGGTATATTTCCACCTATATAGACTAAAGAAGACAAACCGATTTCATTGTCTTCTTGATACAAGGAGGAGTGAATGGTTATTTTCTGGAAGCAGAACAAAAACAACATTGAAATAATTGATGTTTATCAGGGCGATTTTGAACTTAGTAGAGATGAAAGTACTTTACTTTTTTTAGGTCTGTCATGGACACTTAAGATGAATCGGTACTATAACTGTTGTGTACTGCCCATTTTTTTAAAAGAAATGTGTTTCATGTGTATGATTGTACTCATTATCTCATATTTTTACTCATTTTGTTATAAGATTTTATGGCAAATGTTAAGACGAAGAATATTTACATAAATGCACGACATTTTGATAACAAAAGATGACCAGTCCACCTAACCACCTATCAAAATGTTTATTAAGGTCTTTCCCACTACAGTGGAATTCTTATGATTATTATTATTCTTTCTTTTTCCTCTGCCATCAATGTTGGCTAAGTGCTTTGACCAATCATAACCAAACTTGGTACACTTAACAAGCATTGGCAGGGCTCCACTCAGGTCACCCTGTGAACCGATTCTATTTTTAGTAACAGAGTTATCTCCCTGAATACGGTTTATCTTGTTATCAGATCTCCTCATAAACCGTAACCGATATAAAAAAATCTAAGGTAAGGATAAAGTTGCATTCATCCTCAGGATGAATTATCATGCAAAAAATTTTTTTGGGGTCGTGACCCCGGTTACGCGTTTTTGACCCCTAAATATGCAAATTTCTGAAAGTTGTTGGATTTTGATGAAATTTGATTTCCAGGTAGCTTTCGTGGCCCTGATTACAAAATGGGGGTCAACAATTTTTTCTGTCCGCCATTTTCAAAATGGCCGACATTTGAAATTTTGTTATCGCGATATCTCGGAAACGATAAAAAATTTATGAAAACATTATATTGCAAAAATGTTCCTCTCATTGAGATCTACATTTGATTCAATGGAACAAAAACTGTGCGACGAACGGTTTTTGAGTTATAGCCCTTGATGCGTTTCGGTAAATCATTTTTTTGCGAATAACTTTTAAACGCTTACAGATAATATAGTAAACATATATGTTTAAAGTGATCAGCATGAGAAGACCTTCAATTTGAGTACCAGGTTGAAGGTCATCGGTGATCTTTGACCTTGACCTTTGACCTTGTTATCAGATGAACTCGGAAACCGTAATAGATGGCTGAAAATGTATATAAGCAAAAATGTTCATCATGTCAAGGGCTACATTTGTCTCATTTGGACCGAAGCTCTCCGATGACTCCCTGAAGAGTTATTGCCCTTGACGTGTTTCAGAAATAGGTTTTTTGCGTATAACGTTTAAACCTTTACAGATAGTATGGTCATGTAACATATCAAATTAATCAGCAAGAAGACCCCTTCAATTTGATCCCAAGGTCAAAGGTCATCAAGGTCATCTGTCAAGGTCATAGCCAATTTTTACGTTTTTTTTATCGTAAAATCTTTAAAACGATTAGAAATGGCTACTCTAAAATATTGGAGACAATGTGCATCTCATCAAGATGATTTTAAACATGTGACATGACAAAACATAACACTAAACACAACATTGACTGGGAAAGACCTTGCAATTGTTCTCTGAACAATTGTCTTTTTAATTAACAAGAAAATTTATTATATATACCTATCTCTAGTGTGGAGAACTAAAATAATTTAACTTGATTGCATAGACATCAAAAACATATCAAGTAATAAAATATGTTATGTATGTTTAGTCTTCCTTTAATTGCCCTTCAAACGCATAGAATGCTTCGTTCTAGACTTACCTCACAAACATAGGGTTCTCCTCTAAACATACATCTTTTTGCCATATCTATTCCGATGCTGATTTTTTCCATTATTTTTGGGTGAAACTGGTTTACCATAACAACCCATTGCTCTTTAAGAAATCAAAGAAATACTTCATGGTTATTTTAGGTTCACAAAGACGTCACATTTGAATTGCACGTTTACGCCATTGAGTTTACAAGTTTACTTTTTCAAGTTAATAAGCATGCAGCAGGCTTTTGCATCCCCGTTTCAAAATGTATAAGTTGGACGATGCCTATTCCACATAAATTGAAATTTCCATCTATTATCTTTATTTTATGTTCTACAGATGATGCAATGGATTCGATTTCCATAGAAATTTGTCCAATATTTACTGTATAATATTTTGCCAAGGATGAGATTTTTCATATCTAACTGGTCCGAAAAGGTCATAATATATATCAAGTCAATCAAATGAATTAATTTTAGAAAGACAACGATTTATGATAGAATCGTGAACAAAACTCAAGCAAACTGTCTTTGGCAAACAATGTTATACCCAATGCAGAGAAACCCGGTTTTCCTCAGCAAAACCAAGTTATGCTTGGAGAATACAATAGATACTAAAGTTGCATGATAAACGGAAAATTTCGTTAGTGTACACGTGCTTCAAGGAGGTATCCCTCAGAAATCCTAGGTTTAATGTCATGAAACCCGGAGTTCCTGGACTAAAATCAGGTTACTAAGAGTAATGTGTTTTGGATAAGAAATATACACAAAGCTCAGGATACGATAAGTTTCTGAAGATAAACCAAAGTTTTTCCAGCAAATTATGTTTTCCTCAGAATATGCAGGTTTTTCTTCTGTAAAGAATTTGCTGTAGGAAACTCGGGTTTAGTCCTAGAAAAAAAAACTTTTCTGCCAAGAAACATAGATTTCCTGACAGAAAACCCGGGTTTTGTTGAGGAATACCGAGTTTCTCTGTGTTCTGGTGAATTTAGATTGACATAAGAGAATACTTGGGTCTATGTTAAAAGAGGCAAAGGATCCTTAGCTTTTTATATTTTTACAAAGGAAGTCTGTCATCTGCTGAAAGACACTAGAGTTTTGTTCAGGAAATACTAGGCTTCGTAGGGAAAAAGAGGTCTCTCTAATGGAAAAAACTACTTTCCCTGTGAAACCCAACATTTGCTGAAGGAAACTTGGATTTAGCTTCAAGACTCGATAGATTCTGAAGTTGGTATGGTACAATGTATATCTAAGTGGAAACTAACGTTTGCTGCAGAAAAATCAAGTTAACTTTTCTGACACCAAAAAACATTTTTGGTCAAGGAAAACCGGATTTCTCGGTGTTTTGGAGAAATCTGCTTGCCATAGGAGGAAACTTGGGTTTGATTTCATAGGATCCTCAGCGTTTTATGTTTTTATAAAGGAAAATTTTCTACAGGGAACCCTTAGCGTTGTGAGGAAAACCGAGGTTTTCTATAAATGAAAATGCAGTTTCTCTGAGAAAACCCACATTTGCTGAAGTTCTCTTGGGATTAGCATCAAGACTCATTGGATCCTGAGCTTTGTGTGTATTTCTAAGTCGAAACCTACATTTGCTTTACGAAACGCAAGTTTAGTCCCGGAAACCTAGATTTCCTTACAAACCCTACAGCAAAATGAAAACACGGGTTTCTCTGCATTTTTAAATTTCGCTTCACATAAAATGCCTTTTTACTTGATAACAAGACGAAAGACCACAAAATAAACATCCAAGCAGTTCATCCCTATTAAGCTGAGTTCTCGGCGAACAGTTTAGGTAAGAAGAGTTCGCGTATAATTGGTTTAATCCGGTTGGAAAATGTTTAGCCCGGTTGAGAAAAATGTAAACAAATGTCTTTGGATAAGGCCAAATAAAAAAATAGGTGTGGTTCCGGTCACCCGACCGACCCTATTTTTTCCTGCCGACCCTAGACTTTTTTTTCACCCAAAAAGTAAAAAAAAAATTAGAAATAAAACGACCGACCCTAGTTTTTATGGCCACTTTTGATTGTCAAAGTTAAAGTAGAGATCAGCGGCAAGATTGTAGTTATTTTGAAACTGTAAATCGGTATTATTATAGTTTACCAACTAGCAGAGTTTTTATTTACTTTATCAGAACCTTTTTATGAAGTATTTGATGAGAAACGAGCTCAAACGCCGCGAAAATTGAAGTTATTTCCCATCAGGAAGTTTTCGTGCAATCATAAATTTGGAACGAGTTCGGCGCGGACTGTCGTATCCGTATTTACTTCACATGTTATTTAATATTTCAGAGGCTTCAAAGCCTATTAAACTGTTGCGGGATAAATTTAAAGGAGTTTTACATTTGTTATGAATAAAATATTGTCAAGAGTCAATGTGATATAAATAGCATATTGTCAGCTATATCGACACTTTACCGACCACATGGTTTGTTGACATCCTGAAAAGTTATGGCGGCTAATGAAATATTCGAGATTATGATGTGAAAATATAAATTTTGGTGGAAATACACCTTCTCTTTATAACTGTTAGGAATTTTCCACTTCATAACAACCTATAGCATATTGTTAAGAACGATCGTTTGGCTTGAACTGAAACTAAAAATCGATCATCTGGGGAACTTGGACAAATCCTTGAGTATCCACACCCCTATCGCTAAATCATTGTTAGGGTAAAAATTTGGGGATAATACATGGTTTTATATCATAGGTTACAATGCATTTGCATGTTAAGTATTATATATGATTTAAAAAAATAAAAGAATAAAATAAAATAAAATCCCGACCTACCGACCCTATTTTGTTCAGAGGGGTGACCGGAACCACACCTATTTTTTTATTTGGCCTAACGTTTTGTCCCGGTTCAGGATAGTGTTTAGGTACGGTTTTTGATATTTGAACATTACCTTTACCTAAACATTACCCAGCTTAATAGGGGTGCAGTTATCAAACATAAATACATATCAATACCATAAGCAGGCGTAAAACATTCCACTCCGTTGTTTCTGATCACTTACATTTGAAAAATCCCACAAAAAGATCATACATATATAGATCGCATTACCTTTTTTGACACAGAAAAAACAATCTAGGCTCTGTATACCGGTTCCTGCCTGAATTATTGGCTGTACAACCAGAGGGCGCTTTAATAATTCTGCTCGAAATTCTACCAATTCGTCCACACTGTCCATGCAATAGATCCTAAAATATGTAGATATAAACATCCAATATAGTAACTAAATTATATACCGGACGGTTATGTAAATTCAAGGCATGGTTAGTTGACCAACGTAATCCCTTACGGTCCACTGTTGATAAATATATGAATCACAAATGCTATTTGGATTGGTTCCGGAAAATTGGTCCCGTACAAAACAAGAGCTGTCGCCGAATGACAGCCAGTTATACCCCGCTCATTGGACCCTGAATCAATATGGAAAGTGCAAAAGTAAGTGTGTGTGGACAATACAGGTGTGGACAATACAAGTGTGCACACAATACAAGCATTTCCACAGTTGGAAAGTTCAACTTGGAAATGAAAGTAAAAAAATCACTAAGTCTGTATACAGCCATATGGCTGAAAAAGGGAGATTCAGTATAGTACCCTAAATAAAAGCGCCATCCAAAATATCAAGTAGCTTTCATGTGCAGTTTCTTGGAAAAATGTGACGAAAAAGTCAAAATTTGGAAAATGACAGTTAAAAGGCACAAAGTCGGTAAACAGGAAGTGGTAATTCGATGGGAGGCGCAGTATAGGACTCCATACTGAAGCACCATACCAAATATCAAGTCGCTGTCATGTGCAGTTGCTGAGAAAAATGCAACGAAAAAGTCACAATTTTGAAAATGAAAGTAAAAAAGGCACAAAGTTGGTAAACAGGAAGTGGTAATTCGATATGGCCAAAAAGAAGAGGCGCAGTGTAGGATCCCATACTGATACACCATACCAAATATCAAGTGGCTGTCATGTGCAATTGCTGAGAAAAATGCGACGAAAAAGTAACAATTTTGAAAACGAAAGTAAAAAAGTCACAGAGTCGGTAAACAGGAAATGGTTATCCAATATAGCCGAAAAGGGGAGGCGTAGTATAGGACCCTTTACTGATGCACCATACCAAATATCAAGTGGCTGTCATGTGCAGTTGCTGAGCAAAATGTGACGAAAAAGTCACACTTTTGAAAATGAAAGTAAAAAAGGCACAGAGTCGGTAAACAGGAAGTGGTAATCCAATATGGACGAAAAGGGGAGACGCAATAAAGGACCCCATACTGATGCACCATACCAAATATCAAGTGGTTGTCATGTGTAGTTGCTGAGAAAAATGCGACCAAAATATGTGTGACGGACGGACAGAGGTAAAACCCCACCTAAAACCCTATATTAAGATTGGTAAATCTTATTCTTTAGTAACATGTTTATGTAATCTTTTAAGTTAGGCAAATTTGACTTCTTGTCGCCTGACTGGAACAAGACTTCCGCGTCAAATCGAAGATTCATTTCCTTAACCATATCAAATTATAGAGCTGATAGGAAGATTTTTTAAATTATATAACATTTATTTTGAATCAGGAGTAACTGAGGCATATTAATATTTTGTATAAACTTAATTTTTAGATGTAGAAGGTTATATAATTTTGTGACTGTTCACGTGGTTCCGTTATTTTTTATTTCTTTATTTCTAATTTTGCCTGTTACATTTCTGTCAATGGCCGAGGCTGCCATTTACAGGGTCCATGTTATAAAATACACTTTAACATACACAAATAATAACAATAATTACCATTATTAAATAATTACTACTACATAATTTTCAATATACTTTTCCAAAATTACACAAAAACAACTACCAAAATTATTTATGAACCAATAATAACTAATATATACGTGGTTCCGTTATTAATTTACATTGATCAGTTAAGTTAATGCCAGAATGGAAAGCAATGGTGTTAATATTGAAATTTCTTATTTCGATGAAAGGGTTTGACACAACACTGATCTTCTAAAACCCATACTCGGAATAATTTGTAAGTTCTGAATAAAGCATAAGTTAGAAATCGTGTTGACAGTAATTTTCTACAAAAAATTATTACTAAGCAATCATTATGAGTATACATGTACTTTATAAAAGGCTGGTGAGACCAAAACATACAATGCTCATGTTGCATAGCACGACAAAGCCTGAAAAAATAGCGTGTATGGGGTCTGTGCTCAGAAGTGAATACTATATTATCAATATAAAAATATATGCTGTATTGTGTGTTGAAACGCTTTGAATATCTGACATTATTTATTAATGATTGAACCACAACATTCAAAGAAAGACTCAACTATCTGTTGCGAACAGTGTTTAGAGCTTAGAGTTTTCATCAATAAAAAATAAAAGTCCAGTGTTTACCGTCTTCATTTGACATTAGACCAAACATTATACCAAATTCTAATGTGACTGTTGGAATGCCTGTTTCAACATTATACCAAATTCTAATGTGACTGTTGGAATGCCTGTTTCAACATTACACCAAATTCTAATGTGACTGTTGGAATGCCTGTTTCAACATTATACCAAATTCTAATGTGACTGTTGGAACGCCCGTTTCAACATATACCAACAATAAGGTAAAATTTTGTCAAAATTTTG
>MJUU01032959.1:11812-30540 GCA_002080025.1 Modiolus philippinarum | reverse complement strand
TGTTCCATATAAAGTATTATGAGCAGATGAAAGAACGTTATCTGTACTTGGTGGAGGTTCTGAAGTACCACTGGCTATCTGTTTTAGTTTTGTGTCCGAATTAGATTTGTCCTCCATTTTTGCAGGGTTACTCGGTGAGGGTGTACTACTCTTTTGTTTACGTTTTCTCTTACTGACTTTATATTCCTTCATTTTGTTGAAGTTATTCCCCTTAGCTCCTTGCAACGTAACTAGTATGGAATAAAAGACATGGGATTGAAAGTTTTTTTAAATAAATTGGCCAATCATGAACTATATATATAGGGAATTATTGAGTATAAAGACATCTTTTTCGACATCCTTACATCGTTGGAAAATCAATTTTTATTTGCTTTCTCTATAACAATAAATTTCCTTTTATATCAAAATATTACCCCCTTTAATAATTCCTGACTTTCATAAAATTTTCTGACCATAAATTTACATTTACTTTATTTCGCATAATTTCGAGAGGAGGTGTTTCAAATAGAATTTAAAATTAATATATCTGCACTGATTTAGTGCTTTTTGAAAGTAAAGAATTCACTTGCTAGTCTTATAATCGTTTAAAACCTTAACAAGAAAATTAATTTTAATAATATACTTGAAATTAAACGCCATAAAGGAACGCACTCATTACAAGCGGGAAAATAATCTCACTGGAGATTTCATATTTGTTTTCGTGAAAGTACAACAAGAAATTTTCACAAAACAAGAAAAAGACAAAATCAAGTATATTTTTTTTCAGTATACATATACTTTTTATCAATTTTTCAATATATTGCCTAGGTCAAGGAAGTGGCAAAACTTTCAGTTTACCGAAATCAAGATGTCTACCTTTCATTGACTCGCCGTCGTGCAAAGACAACATTGTATACATTTGTCAGGGTTTAATGTGTGATATATCTACTATGTAGACATTTGACATCGAGGAATCTAACACATTGTGTAAGCTTGGGGTGTTAATCCTGACTTCATTACAATAAAAGATTTGCCACTTCCTTTACCGCAGCAATATATATATATTTTTAATTCTAGACAGGGACTATACATTATGTAATGTATAGTCCCTGTTCTAGATCAACATCTACTAAGTAATAAAACAACTCTTTCTCTTAATTTGTTGTTTTATTGTTACCAATTACTTCATTCGTTTTGAAGAGTTATGTTATGCATTTCAGGAACACTGAAACGTGATATCATCAGTATACCAGGTGCAATAGAAAATATTTGAATGAGAATAAGTAGCCATTTGATATATTTGATGTAGTNATTTGACATCGATGAATCTAACACATTGTGTAAGCTTGGGGTGTTAATCCTGACTTCATTACAATAAAAGATTTGCCACTTCCTTTACCGCAGCAATATATATATATATTTTTTTTTAATTCTAGACAGGGACTATACATTATGTAATGTATAGTCCCTGTTCTAGATCAACATCTACTTAGTAATAAAACAACTCTTTCTCTTAATTTGTTGTTTTATTGTTACCAATTTACTTCATTCGTTTTGAAGAGTTATGTTATGCATTTCAGGAACACTGAAACGTGATATCATCAGTATACCAGGTGCAACAGAAAATGTTTGAATGAGAATAAGTAGCCATTTGATATATTTGATGTAGTTGGTGTAGTTGGAACTTTCTATATCCACTGAAACACAATTTTCGTCCACCTCTGAAAAATATACAGAATTTGATATTGGATTGTAAACGGTTTAAAGATTTTATTTATCGCTCTTACTAAAAAACGAAGCATTCTTGGTTGAGTGTTGAGGACAGACGTGATAGTTCGAGTTTGAATAAGTGTTGCATTAGCGGGAAAAGTATTACTCCTCCAATAGAGTTATTGTCGAACACAGAGAAAATCCTGCTTACTCGACGGGAGCCAAAGCTGCAAAGTTTAAGACTCAGATCAATCAGCAAGTCATGCCTATTTCTATGGAGCATAGACGAGTGCCATACGCAGAAGAGCAGAACATAGTTGCATAAAAAGTATGTGTACAGGATAAACATAAAAATGAAAAACAAAACTCGAACAGACGAAAATAAACAAACAAAGCAAAACCGAACAAAACAAAAAGGGTGAGAGCATCACAATTCCAAAACACATACATTAATCCCCCAATCCCTCCCCCCCAAAAAAAAATGAAACAAAAAACAATAAAAAACAAAACCAAAACAAATCAAATTGAAGGGGGAAATCAGGAAAAAAATGACAACAGAAATATTGTAACATTTTTCTATGCCAGACAAGTCACAGTATTAATACAAACTAAAATTCTTTTTCAAACATTTTCTTATTTCTTAAAAGGGCTTTCAGATACATTGTGGCATTTGTTTCTTCTTTAGTAATTTGGCTTTCTCTGCTACTAGTTGTTTTTGTTTCTTTTTACCTGTCCTCGTTGTCCTCTAATAATTTTGGTGAATTTTTTCTGAACTCTGTTTTTTCTTTATTGGTGAATTCCTGATTTTTATTGAATTCTGGGGGCAAGTATAGGCTTCTAATGAAATGTATAAAAACTGTTTGTGATATTTGAACAGAAACTTTCATGAAGGCCAGGTAGAGGGTGTATGAATTTTTCAGTTTTCGGAACTCTCTGAATTCGTCGACTTCGGAAAGCTAATGTTATCTATAGTCAATCAGAAATGAGCAATAAGAACTTTCTTCATGAATTTTGACATCATGAAATATGACATCAGTAAAAGAATGATACTGAGCTGAGGATATGCTTTGATATGTTGGCCATAAATATATCTCCAATAACGGCATAGACACTAACCATTATCAATATTAAATCTTTCATTGCAGAATCAAAGCGATTTTCTGAGTCTTTTTTTCTTTTTTTCTTCATGTATCAATTCGCCTAACAATGAACCAAATTATTGCATATATATATATATTGAAAAATTGATAAAAAATGTAGAATTACAAGTATATGTATACTGAAAAAGAATATTCTTGTTTTTGTCTTTTTCTTGTTATGTGAAAATTTCTTGTTCTACTTTCTTGCAAAACAAATATGAAATCTCCACTGAAATTACTTTCTCACTTGTAAATGAGTGTGTTCCTTGATGGCGTTTAATTTTAAGTATATTATTAAAATTAATTTTCTTGTTAAGGTTTTAAACGATTTTAAGACTAATGTTGAAAGGTACTTTAAATAAATGAATAGAATTTAAACGGCAACAGACGTTCTTTATATAGCGCGGACGTTTTTGAAGACATGGGATTGAAAGTTTTTTTTAATAAATTGGCCAATCATATTTGTCGTTACATTTTACATTAAGAATTAACCCGGACCTCATAAAAACTTGTAGAATTTTTAACTGATAATTATAAAAGTAAAAAGAATAATACGAATTATTGAGTATAAAGACATCTTTTTCAACATCCTTACATCGTTGGAAAATCAATTTTTATTGGCTTTTTGTTTAACAATAAATTTCCTTTTATATCAAAATATAAGCCCCCTTAAATAATTTCTGAATTTCAGAAAATTTTCTGACCATAAATTTACATTTACTTTATTTCGCATAATTTCAAGAGGGAGTGTTTCAAATAGAATTTAAAATTAATTTATTTGCACTGATTTAGTGCTTTCTGAAAGTAAAGAATTCACTTGCTAGTCTTAAAATCGTTTAAAACCTTAACAAGAAAATTAATTTTAGTAATATACTTCAAATTAAACGCCATAAAAGAACGCACTCATTTACAAGTGAGAAAGTAATCTCAGTGGAGAATTCATATTTGTTTTGCAAGAAAGTAGAACAAGAAATTTTCACATAACAAGAAAAAGACAAAAACAAGAATATTCTTTTTCAGTATACATATACTTGTAATTCTACATTTTTTTATCAATATATATATATATTTAGTTCTAGATCCACATCTTCTTAGTAATAAGTTTTATTGTTACCAACCTCATTCGTTTTGAAGAGTTATGTTATGCATACCAGGAACACTGAAACTTCATATTTGAATGAGAATAAGTAGCCATTTGATATATTTGATGTAGTTGATGTAGTTGGAACTTTCTACATCCACTGAAACATAATTTTCCTCCACCTCGGAAAAATATACAGAATTTGATATTGGGTTTGTAAGCGGTTAAAAGATTTTGTGTGGTTGAGTGTTAAGGACAGACGTGATAGTTCGAGCTTGAATAAGTGTTGCATTACCAGAAAAAAAGTATTACTCCTCCAATAGAGTTAGTGTCGAAAACAGAGAAAATCTTTCTTACTCGACAGTAGCCAAAGCTACAAAGTTTAAGACATCAGATCAATTAGCAAGTCATGCCTATCTCTATGGAGCATAGACGAGTGCAATACGCAGAAGAGCAGAATATAGTTGCATTCAAAGAATGTGTACAGAATAAACATAAAAAATGAACAACAAAACAAACTAACAGACGAAAATAAACAAACAAGGCAAAACCGAACAAAACAAAAAGGGTGAGAGCATCACAATTCCAAAACACATACATTAATCCCCCAATCCCTCCCCCCAAAAAAATGAAACAATAAACAAAACCAAACAAATCAAATTGAAGGGGGAAATCAGGAAAAAAATGAGAACAGAAATATTGTAACAAATTTCTATGCCAGACAAGTCACAGTATTATAACAAACTAAAATTCTTTTTCAAACATTTTCTTATTCCTTAAAAGGGCTTTCAGATACATTGTGGCATTTATTTCTTCTTTAGTAATTGGACTTTCTCTGCTAATAGTTGTTTTTGTTTCTTTTTACCTGTCCTCGTTGTCCTCGAACATAGGTCCTAATAATTTTGGTGAATTCTTTCTGAACTCTGTTTTTTTTTCTTTATTGGTGAATTCCTGATTTTTATTTAATTCCGGGGGCAAGTATAGGCTTCTAATGAAATGTATAAAAACTGTTTGTGATATTTGAACAGAAACTTTCATGGAGGCTAGGTAGAGGGTGTATGAATTTTTCAGTTTTTGGAACTCTCTGAATTCGTCGACTTCGAAACGCTAATGTTATTTATAGTCACGCAGAAATGAGCAATAAGAACTTTCTTCATGAATTTTGACATCATGAAATATGACATCAGTAAAAGAATGATACTGAGCTTAGGATATGCTATGATATGTTGGCCATAAATATATCTTCAATAACGGCATAGACACTAACCATTATCAATATTAAATCTTTCATTGCAGAATCAAAGCGGTTTTCTCTTTCTTTTTTTTTCTTTTTTCTTCATGTAAAGTATAAACAAAAATGGGCGTAATGAGACACTTTCAATAGATTGGACAGTTTCCGCATTGTGGTAAATTCTTCATATTATATTAAAAACGGTGTAGAAATGTAGCACCGAAATTTCAATTCGCCTAACAATGAACCAAATTATTGCAACTTGTTCCCTGATGAGCATTACCTATAAAAGGGTAAGCTTTTAATTTCTCTTTTGTTTTAAATTTGCCGGTTTTGTATTAAGTAATTTACTTTATTCACAACATTTACATGTACTTAATTCAAAATTTTCTCTCTCTCACTTTTTGGGGGAGGCGACTAAATTTTTAAAGCAACCAGTAAGAACAAGCCAAAGAGGGGTGATAAGGTTTGGGGCTTATCTCGCTCTTTATTTTGAAAACAACTACTATTTCAGTTTCAATCTGTATCTTTGTGTCATGAATTCTACTATCTTTGTCACGCCCTTGTAGTGATGGACATTTCCCGGTTCTCTTATATCTGCCCAGGTTGAAAGGTACTTTAAATAAATGAATAGAAATCAAACGGCAACAGACGTTCTTTATATAGCGCGGACGTTTTTGAAGACATGGGATTGAAAGTTTTTTTAATAAATTGGCCAATCATATTTGTCGTTACTTTTTATATTCAGAATTAACCCGGACCTCATAAGAACTTGTAGAATTTTTAACTGATAATTATAAAAGTAAAACAGACATGGAATAAAGAATAAGAAGAATTATTGAGTATAAAGGCATCTTTTTCAACATCCTTACATCGTTGGAAAATCAATTTTTATTTGCTCTCTGTATAACAATAAATTTCCTTTTATATTAAAATATTAGCCCCTTTAATAATTTCTGAATTTCATAAAATTTTCTGACCATAAATTTACATTTACTTTATTTCGCATAATTTCAAGAGGAGGTGTTTCAAATAGAATTTAAAATTAATTTATTTGCACTGATTTAGTGCTTTTTGAAAGTAAAGAATTCTTTTGCTAGTCTTAAAATCGTTTAAAACCTTAACAAGAAAATTAATTTTAATAATAAACTTGAAATACGCCATAAGGGAACGCCCTCATTTACAAGTGAGAAAGTAATCTCAGTGGAGATTTCATATTTGTTTTGCAAGAAAGTAGAACAGGAAATTTTCACATAACAAGAAAAAGACAAAAACAAGAACATTCTTTTTCAATATACATATACTTGTAATTCTACATTTTTTTTTATCAATTTTTCAATATATATATATTTTTTTTTAATTCTAGATCCACATCTTCTTAGTAATAAAACAACTCTTTTTCTTAATTTGTTGTTTTATTGTTACCAACTTCATTCGTTTTGAAGAGTCATTTTATGCATTTCAGGAACACTGAAACTTCATATCATCAGTATACCAGGTGCAACAGAAAATATTTGAATGAGAATAAGTAGCCATTTGATATATTTGATGTAGTTGATCTAGTTGGAACTTTCTACATCCACTGAAACACAATTTTCCTCCACCTCTGAAAAATATACAGAATTTGATATTGGGTTTGTAAGCGGTTAAAAGATTTTATGTGGTTGAGTGTTAAGGACAGACGTGATAGTTCGAGCTTGAATAAGTGTTGCATTACCAGAAAAAAGTATTACTCCTCCAATAGAGTTAGTGTCGAAAACAGAGAAAATCTGTCTTACTCGACAGGAGCCAAAGCTACAAAGTTTAAGACATCAGATCAATTAGCAAGTCATGCCTATCTCTATGGAGCATAGACGAGTGCCATGCGCAGAAGAGCAGAATATAGTTGCATAAAAAGTATGTGTACAGAATAAACATAAAAATGAATAACATAACAAACTAACAGACGAAAATATACAAACAAAGCAAAACCGAACAAAACAAAAAGGGTGAGAAAATCACAATTTCAAAACACATACATTAATCCCACAATCCCTCCTTCCCCCAAAAATGAAACAAAAAAATAAACAAAACCAAAACAAATCATATTGAAGGGGGAAATCAGGAAAAAAAATGACAACAGAAATATTGTAACAAATTTCTATGCCAGAAAAGTCACCGTATTATAACAAACTAAAATTCTTTTTCAATCATTTTCTTATTCCTTAAAAGGGCTTTCAGATACATTGTGGCATTTATTTCTTCTTTAGTAATTTGGCTTTTTTTTTACCTGTCCTCGTTGTCCTCGAACATAGGTCCTAATAATTTTGGTGAATTCTTTCTGAACTCTGTTTTTTTTTCTTTATTGGTGAATTCCTGATTTTTATTTAAATCCGGGGCCAGTATAGGCTTCTAATGAAATGTATAAAAACTGTTTGTGATATTTGAACAGAAACTTTCATGCAGGCCAGGTAGAGGGTGTATGAATTTTTCTGTTTTTGGAACTCTCTGAATTCGTCGACTTCGGAACGCTAATGTTATTTATAGAGTCAAGCAGAAATGAGCAATAAGAACTTTCTTCATGAATTTTGACATCATGAAATATGACATCAGTAAAAGAATGATACTGAGCTTAGGATATGCTATGATATGTTGGCCATAAATATATCTCAAATAACGGCATAGACACTAACCATTATCAATATTAAATCTTTCATTGCAGAATCAAAGGGTTTCTGTTTCTTTTTCTTTTTTTTTCATGTAAAGTATAGACAAAAAATGGGCCTAATGAGACACTTTCAATAGATTGGACAGTTTCCGCATTGTGGTAAATTCTTTATATTATATTAAAAACGGTGCATAAAATATAGTTGCATAAAAAGTATGTGTACAGAATAAACATAAAAATAAATAACAAAACAAACTAACAAACGAAAATAAACAAATCAAAACCGAACAAAACAAAAAGGGTGGGAGCATCACAATTCCAAAACACATACATTAATCCCCCAATCCCTCCCCCCAAAAAATGGAACAAAAAGCAATAAACAAGACCAAAACAAATCAAACTGAAGGAGAAAATCAGGAAAAAAATGAGAACAGAAATATTGTAACAAATTTCTATGCCAGACAAGTCACAGTATTATAACAAACTAAAATTCTTTTTCAAACATTTTCTTATTCCTTAAAAGGGCTTTCAGATACATTGTGGCATTTATTTCTTCTTTAGTAATTTGGCTTTCTCTGCTAATAGTTGTTTTTGTTTCTTTTTACCTGTCCTCGTTGTCCTCGAACATAGGTCCTAATAATTTTGGTGAATTCTTTCTGAACTCTGTTTTTTTTCTTTATTGGTGAATTCCTGATTTTTATTTAAATCCGGGGCCAGTATAGGCTTCTAATGAAATGTATAAAAACTGTTTGTGATATTTGAACAGAAACTTTCATGCAGGCCAGGTAGAGGGTGTATGAAGTTTTCAGTTTTCGGAGCTCTCTGAATTCGTCGACTTCGGAACGCTAATATTATTTATAGTCAAGCAGAAATGAGCAACAAGAACTTTCTTCATGAATTTTGACATCATGAAATATGACATCAGTAAAAGAATGATACTGAGCTTAGGATATGCTATGATATGTTGGCCATAAATATATCTTCAATAACGGCATAGACACTAACCATTTTCAATATTAAATCTTTCATTGCAGAAGCAAAGCGGTTTTCTGTTTCTTTTGTCTTTTTGTTCCATGTAAAGTATAGAAAAAAATGGGCGTAATGAGACACTTTTAATAGATTGGACAGTTTCCGCATATTAGAAACTGTGTAGAAATGTAGCACCGAAATTTCAATTCGCCTAACAATGAACCAAATTATTGCAACTTGTTCCCTGCTGAGCATTACCTATAAAAGGGTAAACTTTTAATTTCTCTTTTGTTTTAAATTTGCCGGTTTTGTATAAGTAATTTACTTTATTCACAAGATTTACATGTACTTTATTCAAAATTTTTTCTCTCTCACTTTTTGGGGGAGGCGACTAAATTTTTAAAGCAACCAGTAAGAACAAGCCAAAGAGAGGTGATAAGGTTTGGGCTTATCTCACCCTTTATTTTGAAAACAACTACTATTTCAGTTTCAATCTGTATCTTTGTGTCATGAATTCCACTATCTTTGTCACGCCCTTGTAGTGATGGACATTTCCCGGTTCTCTTATATCTGCCCAACTACGAACTGACGTTTTCTTGTCTGACATAGATTTATAATACATCTATGTATGATAAATCTATGGTCTGACGATCTTGTACAAGTTCTGTTTCTCTTGCCAGAACAGCAGGTAATACAGTGTTTCTGCTTGAAGATGAACCTCTGCTGTGCCTTCTCTAAATACATTCTTAAAATACGCCCGAATAGGTACTTCATTCAAGTTGAAAGGTACTTTAAAATAAATGAATAGAAATCAAACGGCAACAGACGTTGTTGATATAGCGCGGACGTTTTTGAAGACATGGGATTGAAAGTTTTTTTGATAAATTGGCCAATCATATTTGTCGTTACATTTTACATTAAGAAATAACCCGGACCTCATAAAAACTTGTAAAATTTTTAACTGATAATTATAAAAATAAAGCAGACATGGAATAAAGAATAATGAGAACTATTGAGTATAAAGACATCTTTTTCAACATTCTTACATCGTTGAAAAATCAATTTTTATTTGCTTTCTTAGTCCATCAGCCGGACCCCGAAAAAAATATGTTTGCTGGATACCCCTGTAGACCGATATTTTTCTGCACGAAATAGTAGGGCAATGTATGAACTTACTTTTTTTAAATGTTGTACTCTGCAAAAATATGCGGAAAATAGTACAACAAGAGCCAGTTTAGGGGTACCCGAAAATATCCAGACAACCAAGGACAAATCTAAACTAATCCTTATGGACATCATGCAGTTACAAATGTATTTGAATCTATTTATACTTTATGTGCATAAGTATAATAATTGATCTTTTATTGAATTAAGGGAGACAACTCGTTCTTTTTACCAAAAAGATCAATGTTGATTGATTGATTGGAATGATTGAACTCATGTAGAGTTACTGGAAACAAGTATAGGCCTTCAATATGTTGTAAATGACTTTTAGTACATCAATTTGATTTTCACTATAAAGTTTCCATGCCACATTTAAAGGGGGAGGTGTCGGATATACTGATCATCAAAAGAAACGCACTTCTAATGTGTTTTTCTATGTACACAAAAATCTGAAAGCAAGTATCTCTTTTATCTCTTCAAATACTTGTCAGAACAATTTCACATGTTTCCTCAAAAAATAACTTTTTCACCGAAAAAAAACAAACAAAAATTACTTATAACAATGAAAATGTTTCCCTTGCTGCTCCTTACGTTGAGACAAGAACAGGGTTAACTGTTTTTGTTAACTCTGTATAATAAACTTTACAACTGAACTGGGTCGTTTTCTGTAACTTTTGTCTCCGTTCACTTTTCTTACAAATTGCTGTTGCTTCATTGTCAAATTTGTTTTTACGAAAATGGGATTGTTTGTTCTCGACCTTTGGAATTTAATATAAGTAAACGAGGAATTGATAAAGTTTTCATGTTTAAATTTTTCAGAAGCTGGACGACATGGAACAGGTGGTGTGTTTCTTCTGATGCCCAGTACAGACCTTGTGACTGTATGCCCTGATAGTTCTCCTCTTTATTGCCGTTGCCTATCGTTTTCTATGATTTTTTAAACCTTAATTACCTTGATAAGTGTTTTTCTAAAGCTGATAGTGCCTGCAACAATCTATGACCAAAATTTTATAACATAATGTTGCATGATGATTACCAACCACTTTGGCATTATTGCTGTGATGGTCATTTATGCCAGTTTTACCACAGGTTCCCAATTACAGATAATACGTTATCAGTCTTATATTGTCCCTGTCCCGAGGAAGCAGATTTTTTTAATGTAAATTAAAGTTCTGCAGTTATTCCAATGTTTATGCTACTTTCTTGCTTGTTTTATTTATCTAAATATTTGCTTTAATTGGAGTGTAGGTTAATTTTCAAAACAGCTACACAACTCAATTGTAAACGAATAGGAAGATATGCTGACAACTGGCATTAGTCTCATCAACGCACTGAAAAATTATTCAAATTCAGGATAGAAACTGCAAAATATATTACATATACAGGGACAAATATCCTGAAATTTCTGTAGTATTGTAAAAATTTAGCACCACTATTAAACTATAGGCTTCTATGTAATTAAACACAGGAGTTTTCGAGTCAAAACAGTTAGGAAGCCCGAGCAGACTAGTTTTTTAATGAAATAATAATACACTCTAACCCTTCCGGGGCACCTGATGTCACTCTTGTTTATTGAGAGTTCAAACTGTTAGTGCTTTAGTTTTTTGTGTTGTATATGTAATGTTCGTGTGTTTTGTGGGCATGTGGTGTCTTTGGTCTTCCGTCTTCTGGTGTTCTTGCTTTTGCCTTGTCTCTGGACTTTGATTTGTGTAATCTTGTGCTTTGTTCCTTCGGTATTCTACTGCCGTTGTTTTGTTAAAATAATAATAATGAATTTCAAAAACAAAATTAAATAAATAGATTGATTAAATAATCGTATCTGTTTTGACCGTTTATTTATGAGTTTTCGAGGAAATATATACAAGAGTCATGTGCAGAAATTGCCGTGCCGATTCCTGTTATCCAGAGAAAGACAACTGACAAAACTCCAATTAAATCTTAAATCACTTTAGATGATGAGGTTGAAATTAAAATCAATCAACACGCATTTTTAAGAAACAAATGTTCAAGCTATCATATCCAATTTCAGAAAGGATTCGTGGTACACATTAATACCATTGCTATCTGAAACATGTACCTTTTAAGCAATCGTTCAAAAGAATTTCTGCGTGTTCGTTTAACCAGCTTAATGTTTTTTGTTGAGAGTAGCAATTACTAAATCAAAATATGAAATAAATCCAACTATCTACTATATTGTCATTTGCACTGATAGCAAAAATGACATAAGTACATATGGAAAAGGTAAATTCAAAGAGGTTTCATGTTAATCACACGTTTTACAATTTATGAGAAACTGTAACAAAAGCCAAAAAATGGAACCGACCGCATTCAAACTACATTACTATGAATTGACACAATGAAATGTTCTGAAGAACAAAGTTATATTAGCACCACTGACACACCAAAGATTACAAATCAAACGCACCTTTTCTGAATACCAGTCAAACCGACCCGAAAGAATAAAACTCTTGTGATAGACTAAAGGACATTTTAGATTGACTTTTATATAACTTATGACATTCTTATGCAACGTATGTTTCAATTAGTAATTGAAAGTGTGCAATTAAATACAAAATATAACAATGTAATAGGCTAAGCATGCTATTTATAGACACTTATTTCTAATTGTGATACATATCCGATACAACTCTAAATTCCGGAATGTGATTAAGCATTAAAAATTTTGGTCAATCGTATTTTTGGGGGAGTGCCTAATAAATGAAAAATATAATGATTGGTTCAAATGATTGTAAAGTAATGTCACTACAAATATTCAACATATCTTAAACATATATTTGTGTGTCTAATAAAATTTTACTCAAAATATGAAACTTTTGGCGAAGTTTAGGTACCCCACTTCCAGGCACCAATATTCCCATTATTGTAACGTGTTTTTTAAGATGTAATGACGTAAGAAATTAGTTTATGTGCCTAAGCTGCAGAATTCCAGTGATTGGAACAATTCAATATGATCAAAACAAAAAATTATTTTACCACAAATATAGTATAGTATACCGTCAAAAAGGGTAGGTCTAAACATCGAAGTTTAAACAATTTTCCGCACTGTTATTTTCAATACAACAAACGGAAATTATTAATTCAAATATAGACGAATTATTTCATGCCAAAATAAAATCCGGTCTACAGGGGTATCACACAAACTTTGTTATTAGAGGGCTTTTCCGCTTCGGCTGATGGACTATCTGTATAACAATAAATTTCCTTTTATATTAAAAATATAAGCCGCCTTTAATAATTTCTGAATTTCATAAAATTTTCTGACCATAAATTTACATTTACTTTATTTCGCATAATTTCAAGAGGAGGTGATTCAAATAGAATTTAAAATTAATTTATTTGCACTGATTTAGTGCTTTTTGAAAGTAAAGAATTCACTTGCTAGTCTAAAAATCGTTTAAAACCTTGACAAGAAAATTAATTTTAATAATATACTTGAAATTAAACGCCATAAAGCAACGCACTCATTTACAAGTGAGAAAGTAATCTCAGTGGAGATTTCATATTTGTTTTGCAAGAAAGTAGAACAAGAAATTTTCACATTTTAACACGAAAAAGACAAAAACAAGAATACTCTTTTTCAATATACATATACTTGTAATTCTACATTTTTTTAATCAATTTTTCAATATAAATATATTTTTTTAATTCTAGATCCACATCTACGTAGTAATTAAACAACTCTTTTTCTCAATTTGTTGTTTTATTGTTACCAACTTCATTCGTTTTGAAGAGTTATGTTATGCATTTCAGGAACACTGAAACTTCATATCATCATTATACCAGGTGCAACAGAAAATATTTGAATGAGAATAAGCAGCCATTTGATATATTTGATGTAGTTGATGTAGATGGAACATTCTACATCCACTGAAACACAATTTTCTTCCACCTCTGAAAAATATACAGAATTTGATATTTGATTTGTAAGCGGTTAAAAGATTTTATGTGGTTGAGTGTTAAGGACAGACGTGACAGTTCGAGCTTGAATAAGTGTTCATTAGCAGAAAAAAGTATTACTCTTCCAATAGAGTTAGTGTCGAAAACAGAGAAAATCTTTCTTACTCGACAGGAGCCAAAGCTACAAAGTTTAAGACATCAGATCAATTAGCAAGTCATGCCTATCTCTATGGAGCATAGACGAGTGCCATACGCAGAAGAGCAGAATATAGTTGCATAAAAAGTATGTGTACAGAATAAATATAAAAATGAATAACAAAACAAACTAACAGACAAAAATAAACAAACAAAGCAAAACCGGTGTACGAATAAAACAAAAAGGGTGAGAGCATCACAATTCAAAAACACATACATTAATCCCCCAATCCCTCCCCCCCCCAAAAAAAATGAAACAAAAAACAATAAACAAAACCAAAACAAATCAAATTGAAGGGGGAAATCAGGAAAAAAATGACAACAGAAATATTGTAACAAATTTCTATGCCAGACAAGTCACAGTATTATAACAAACTAAAATTCTTTTTCAAACATTTTCTAATTCCTTAAAAGGGCTTTCAGATACATTGTGGCATTTATTTCTTCTTTAGTAATTTGGCTTTCTCTGCTAATAGTTGTTTTTGTTTCTTTTTACCTGTCCTCGTTGTCCTCGAACATAGGTCCTAATAATTTTGGTGAATTCTTACTGAACTCTTTTTTTCTTTATTGGCGAATTCCTGATTTTTATTGAATTCTGGGGGCAAGTATAGGCTTCTAATGAAATGTATAAGAACTGTTTTTGATATTTGAACAGAAGAACAAGAAATTTTCACATAACAAGAAAAAGACATAAACAAGAAGAATCTTTCCCTTTTTTGGTCTGAAGACTGCCATAGAAATAAGCAAGTCGGTCATTCAACATAGAACTTTCAAACTCCTCAAACTGCTCACTGTATCAATTTTCAGATTACCAACCTGAAAATAATTGTCGTATTTTGTTATTTGATTTTACTGGAAAGACTTATAATACTTACAGTATAACTAATAATTATTGACCGTTGTGAATATCAATAAAAATGTTACTAGTGCCATACAATGCAGAATGATCAAGTTAAATCCGATGCAGTGATCGACACGAGTGATATTTTTATTGATATCCATGACAGCCGATTAGTTATGCTTTTTATTATATAGATTCTTTACTCAAAATATGAGACATTAGATGTGGATAATTTTTTTCATTACAATTTGTTTGTTGTTTACTTGATAACGACTTTGACAAAATACTTTGACGTCACTGTCTCCCTTTATTTTCACCAATGACAATATGAGATTTATTAACTGAGAAAACTCGATCATTCACAGCCATCTATATGATAAATGTATACAAGTTACCAGTTAGTGTATACGTAAATTCAGACTTGCAGACTGGAATCTTATTTAAAGTAGCTATAGACATACACTGGATACCACGAAGGCCATAATAAAAACTATCCTAGATTCTCATTTCTGCTCGCCCGCTCGATTTTTTTAAACACACCTCAAATATTTTATATATTCAGATTTTTACTGTTTCATAATGCAACTTTGGTATTTTTGGTTTGTTTTTTTTTGGCCTATTTGAGTAATATTTAAAAAAAAATCAATTTTCACAAATTTAATAAAAAATTCCCCTGCCTGCCCCAAATTTGAGAAAAAAAATGGATGAGAATCTAGGAATTATTTTATCATGGCCTGATTGCACACCTGTTAATTGCATATTTGTTATAATCATGATAATTATTAAAAATAAATTGAACCCATGTTAAAATGCCTGCAATCTATCTAGGCATTAGGAATTTTACATTTGCTCGAATTGTTGTCGTTATTATTTTATCCAGAGAATTACCCTGTTAAAAAGCTTGTGACGGACACAACTCGAGCCTATGTTAAAATGCCAACCTGCGGCAACCATGAAAAAAGACCATAAGAGTAAGAGTGACAGTTTCAGAAGTTGGTGCAGAACCTAAAGTTTTTTATGCCCTTTTTTATGACCTGTGCTCTGAATTTGATAATGTTGCCAATGAGGCCTAAAAAAATATCTGTGTTTCCAGTACCATACTCTTTAAAATTAGGGTTGGTAGGTAGGGATTTTTTTTTATTTTCTCAAAACTTTTTACATAGACATATAGAGAGTAACTTCTGGACTTTAACAGTGCTTCTTTAAAAACTGCCAAAAAAACTTTAGGGACTAGGCATTTTTAGCCCCAAAAATCAAGGGTCGGTCGGGTTACCGGAAGCACAGATTTTTTTTTATTCTGCCTGAAGTTATGATACTGATGTGTGAAGCTTGCGATTAATACTTTAAAACTAGCTTGTGAAGATTAATACTTTACCACTAAGATTAATGCTTTGATACCCAGATGTCATGGAAAGAAAACAAATCGTCACTTAAACTACACAAATGTCAGATGTCTCTATATAGGTAATTTGAAACCGGTATTTTTCCATATAAGAATCGAACTAATTTATGGAAGCCATGGTATATGGATATTTTACCATTGCCGAATGTTGAATCCGCGAATTTAACCCCTCGTTGCCACTCGGGGTTAAATAACAGCAGATACAGCATATTGCCCCTGGTAAAATATGCTGTGTATTGTGGCTTCCATAAGTTAATTCTTAATTTAGAAATGTAATTGCATTTGTGAATTTCATTGTAAGGAATGCTTTCAATTAGTCAGTATGTATTTTTGCAAGTACAGTGAACATTGTTGAATTTCTGATTCGATTAATTTTATCGGGATAAATAATAGCAAAAACAACTCGAGCCCATGAATACTTCTTTTTTGCCCGAAGGTATTTCATTTTTCCAAAACAGGTAAGTGGTGTTGAAATAAGCTTGCAAAATTGTCCCACTTTTTGACCTTACATGTGCCCCAAGGGTGTTTCATTTTTCCAAAGGTGGGTGTAAAATGAGGATTGAAAAATAGGAGTTATTTCACAGTACATTATTTTAATGACAAAAGTGATGAGTATATATTTTTATCATATTTATGTGTTAAAGCAAACACAATGTCATCAAATATTGAAAAAGACAAAAAATATTGTGTATTTTCATGACAATGTATATTTTTGTCAGATTCTGTGTGAAGAAAACACAGTGTCATTAAATGTGGAAAGAGACAGACACACTTTTGTATATATTCATACACAATGTATGGTTTTGTCACCTGTTAGCAAAGGAACGTCAGTTATTGATAACAATGAATCAGTCACAACATTGCACCATTAACCCATCGAGAAGGACAGATGGGAGCTCATATCTTGAATTGCTCCTAAAGGTATGCTTAAAACAATAGAGGCAGATCTTTTCAAATTTGGGTATTCCAAAACTGTTTATTGTTTATTTGATTAAACATCCTGGTAGTATATGTTATTACATCCATGTAAAAGCATGGGAGAATGGGGTTCAAATCCCCACCAGGGTAATATAACAATGATATTGTCCTTCCTTAAGGTGGTACGGGGGTCTAAAATTTTGTCAGATAGAATTTTCTTATATTTTCATGATTTACCCTTTGTTATTAGAGCATACGAAAAATAAAATAAAAATAAGGGGTCACTGGCAATATAAGAATGAAATATGACATGTAAAAATCTGCTATTATGGTTGAAATAATAGGGAAAATTAGCGAATTCTAACAAAATTCTAAATTATTTTAGTTACATCAGATAGAATTTTTTAAAATTTGGTTAATGAACAGCTAATATACTGTCCTTCAATTTCCATTAAAAAAAACTGGGGGTCACCGAGCTTATTTTTGAATAAATCGCGAAAAACTCATTTTTTCTCAATATTTCTATACAAATTATCTCCCCATAATTGAATGGAATTAGCTGAAAGGTTCGATATTCTGCATGGCTATGCAATAAAAGTGGCATATGTCATCAAACTTAACTATTACAAGTCATTGGAAATGGTTTTGGCAACGTTCCCATAGTGAATTCCATTTTTTTTTATCATATGCGCAATTTTAAACTCCCGTACTACCTTAATATTGTTTATAGGTCAAAATTTGGAAATATAAAATTGTGTCAAAATTGGGAAATATATAAATGTATCTGTTTACAGATCTAAAACTGATGAAAAATGTTTCAACCTTTTGTTTGTATGATGGGAAAAATGATAATACTAGTGTTTGTATTGTCTAGTGTGTCAAGGAGGAGAAACACCTAAATTTGTATTTGTCATTTTCTTAATAGAAAGATTTATTATTTCATTTTTCAAGGTACATATTATATGAATATATGAAGAAGTTTATTTCACTTCTTGTCAACTAATTACATGANGTTTTTTATTTTAGGAAGTTAAGTTTACAGATCTAAAACTGATGAAAAATGTTTCAACCTTTTGTTTGTATGATGGGAAAAATGATAATGCTAGTGTTTGTATTGTCTAGTGTGTCAAGGAGGAGAAACACTTAAATTTGTATTTGTCATTTATTTAATAGAAAGATTTATTATTTAATTTTTCAAGGTACATATTATATGAATATATGAAGAAGTTTATTTCACTTCTTGTCAACTAATTACATGAATATATTAAGAAGTTTATTTCACTTCTTTTCAATTACCTTTAAATAATTTTACGCCCGAGGCAGTTTGTTTGTCTGTATTGGGCTCTGATCTTGCCCTTTGAAAAGACTCAATTGTTTCCTTTGATGGGGGCTCTTTGAATCTTTTGTCATTTGTGCTATTATTTATGTTCGAACTTTCTTTTTCTTCCACCAGTGTTTCAAAGTCTATGTTTGACATTTCTTCATCAGATTGAGAGAGTTCAAATAGTTGAAACCCAATTGTCTCATCTGTCAT
>MJUU01032958.1:0-24023 GCA_002080025.1 Modiolus philippinarum | reverse complement strand
CGTGGCTCGCTAAAACCACGAAATTAAGTTCTCAACGAACGGAATTTTTCTCCTAGAGTTTTAATTCATTGAATACAAAACCACGAATTTAAGTACCCACGAACTAATGAAATTTTGGAAAACCACGAAAATTGATGTCCACGAATAAAAGTACTTCCACATTATGCTTCTACGTTCATTTTGTGAAGGGTGTTCTAAAAGGAGACCTAATAGAACAAATACTATCTGTCATAAATATGTCTGTGTAGGAGCCTTTGATAGCATCAAACTTCTGTGATATTTCAATGCATACAAATTACATTACGGTAACAGGTTTCCTGCTGCGCTGTAGTTGATATCTTGGTGATCATGCATCTCGGTTTTGTTGAACTTACTTCAAAAGAACTGTTGCTCATGCAATCATTTAATGCCCATTAAAGTAATATAACGTTCCCATGCAATCGTTAAATGTTCATTAAAGTCATACAGTGAAGGAAGCCATGATCTACCAGATTAACTTCCGAATTGCATATGAAGTCTTTACAACAAAGGCTGATAACTGACCATGAATTCTTTGCATGACTTTCGACTTTGTTGGCTTGTGAAACCATAAAACACAGATTATCATATCTCTTTAATTTGCAAATATTCTGGAACCTTCGAATATTTATACTTTAAAACGTCTTAATTCCTGAGTATCCAAGAAATTATATGAATCCATAGTATAATGTTATTTACTAAATGATATTGAAGATTTTCAATAAATGTGATTGAGATAATTGTTTCTGAAGGACATATTCTCCTGAAGTTTTAGTATCGCTTAAATCTCGTTTGTAAGGTAAGCGAACCGTCAGTCAAAAGAACGAACAATCCATATATAAATTATTCTTAAAGCTTTCCTTACGAAATTTTTTTCATTGATTTATATATTTTGAACCTTCCAAATGATGTCAAAAAATATTTTTCCCTACGATCAGTAGTATTTGACAAATGAAAAAAAATATTTTTGTCACTACAATTGACCATTGATCTCAGTCAGAATTTATCCTATTTGGGGGTAGGGTAACAAAAATCATTTTTCAAGCAAAGTATACATTTTATTCATATGATTTCTATTCTAAGTTCTTAAATATTTAATTGTTCAACTATTCAAAACAAAAATCTTGAGTTTTGTCTGTTTAGAAGTTGAAAACTTGAAAAATCTTGCTTCTTACAGATTTTGCAATACAAAAAGATACCGAAGTTGCATAAAAAAAGTTAATATCGATGTTTTGAAGTTGACAAAAAAGCAGCATTTTCTTACAAAGCTTTCTAACATTATCATGGACCTATACTTTTCATCAGTAATATTTGTTCATTTTAACAAGATCTAACAATGTGGAAACTTCGACAGAAAACGTGATGGAAGAAATCGATATTTTCACCAAATAGGCCGAAAATGATGAAACTTGCACAAAATCACCTAAATATAGGTTTTAAATAACGAAAGCACCAAAAACAAAAGCACACGGACAAAAGGTTTTTTCTTCTAGCATGAATTTTCAGGGTCTTCGCATTTTAAATATAATTGTTCTGGAAAAACCTGATGCAGGAAAATTTTAACCCGCAAGGAGAATTCATCCTTAAGTCCCTCTCACACTACTACGTTCTATCTAAACATTTAGGCATATCAGTAAAGAATCAGGTTAGATAACTCTCTGGACAAAAATCTGTGACTTTTTGTTGGAACTGATATTTTATTGTGAAAAAATGTAATTTAATGTTTGATATACTTACAATATTTAATTTGAAAACGAAAACCTTTTTTCTGCACAATATCAGGATGTAAAAAATGCCAGATTTTTAAACATTTCATATGATGGTAATTTTCTATGAAATCGCATTTTCAGTAGGTTAACTTGGGAACCCACTAAAACCCATCTAGCATATGAAAGATGTATAATTCACATATCTGCAGTGCAAGTTTCATTACAATTGGACCTATGGATTTTTTGGCTTTACTGTCAAAAATGAAAATTTTTGTACTTTTTGCGCGTGAGTTTTCGATTTTGACTCGAGTTATGTTCTTTTGGCCACAAATTCTTACTTTTTCCCACTTTGATTGTGCTGCCATCTAGCGTAAATTGATATACCTAAAACATTTAACATTTTCATAGCGATATAAAATTCCTTTTTTAATCTTTCGTCAAATCTGTGAATTTCCCCATACTAGGGTCATTATCATATGACGACACCAATAGCCCTGTCATCAAAAAGGGAAATAAATGCTACTCTGGAAGGACTCAAGAAAATCTAATCTAAAAGTTTATATCAAATCAATCAAGTCAGTCTAATACTAAAATATTGAAGCAATTACCATTCCTGTGGAATCTTTATTTCTTCCTTAAGCATTTATTTGATTATATTTTTTTAGTTTAAACGCCATTCGTTCGTTGCAATTTTATGTCAAATTATTTTATTGATTAAATATTTATTATTGTAGCACAGAGCGTTACAGATGTCCCCCAAACGAACATTGTGAATCCCGTATATAGCACCTCTCATTTTCCAGCATTTCTAAGTTTAAATGACAACAGCAGCCATTTTGAAAGTTATGAGGCTGAAAATCATTTGTACACATGCCAGGCAACCTGTAAATTTCATCCAATTCCAAGCACTTTTAATTTTCCCGCCTTTTTCTGTTTCCTTGACAACGGCGGCCATTTTGAAAATTTTTAAAGTTGTGAACACTTCATCTCACAACGGCAGCCATTTTGAAAATTCTGAGACTGAAAATCATTTGCACACATGCCAGTCAACCTTCCTGTAAAATTTCATCCAATTCCGAGCACTTTTAATTTTCCCGCCTTTTTTTCATTTCCATGGCAACGGCAGCCAGTTTGAAAATTCAGAGGCTGTAAATCATTTGTACACATGGCAGGCAACCTTCCTGTAAAATTTCATCCAATTCCGAGCACTTTTAATTATCCCGCCTTCTTTTTTTCGTTTCCATGGCAACGGCAGCCACTTTGAAAATTCTAGGCTGCAAATCATTTGTACACATACCAGGCAACCTTCCTGTAAAATTTCATCCAATTCCGAGCACTTTTAATTTTCCCGTCTTTTTTCCGTTTCCATGGCAACGGCGGCCATTTTGAAAATTTTGAAAGTTGCGAACACTTCTACTCATTGAGGCAATCATTCCTGTGAAGTTTCATGAAGTTTGTTCAAATAGTAGTCGAGATATGGGGTGGACAAGAATTGAGCGGAAGAAAGAAAGAAGAAGCAAAAAATAATAATAATAAGAAACGGAGCAAGTACAATACGTCTAACTTCTTTCGGGGGACATAAATATTTTCTGTGAATAAAATGTAACGCTTCTTATACTTTTGTTCAGACAAACAAATAAGCCAGGTACCTCATATAAACTTGTATTTTCAGAGTGGTGTCGATATCCGTGAAAACTTCTATTCAATATTAACATATAGTTTAAAAACAATGTATTTGAAATTACAGAACAGCATCGTCAAGAGCCCAAAAGGCGAAAAATACAAAGCAAGCATCATATCACCAAATATTTGTTTACCGCTATGGTAGTGACTTGGGACAGGAATATCGAGAGAAATGGTGGGTTAAATCGATTGTCTTCCGCACCAAACCTCCCTTTTCCTCGCGGAAGTGTCAGTTAGCAACTTAAGATGAATTGTTATAGAAAAGTATGGAAAAGATTGTGAAAAGAAATGATCATCCCAGTACTAAGTAATGAATTTTGTATGTTTTCTTCTTGAAAATCAACAAGTTAGTGAGGCTTAACTTTGGCGTTCTGTATTTTTTAAATGATATGTTTTTAAAAGCGATCGTTTTAGTCTGGATATGGGATGTCGTCTCCTTGACATTTACCATATTTCCTTTCTTTTTCATATTTCAGACACGAATGCAAGTTTAAACGCCACCATATTATGACAAAATACCCCCTTTCAAAGTTGTTCATGAATCAATCGTTTTCACCCTTCAGCTTTTACACACATTTCGGGTTGTTGTCTCCCAAATATATCTTAAGGAGTTTTTTTACCTATGGTAGTATGTAAGTGATATCGACTTACTAAGATGAAATTGAAATTAATCATGATAGTTTTCAGAATATTTCAACTTGAAACAAGAGGCTCTCAAGAGCCTGTTTTGCTCACCTGAGCCGCAGCTGGCATAGAGACATGAGTGCCTTTCCAATAAGGTCCAGAGCTATAGCTACTTTCCCTGCTAGAGGCAACCTTGGATTGGATGCAGACATGCCAGTTGCAAATTTTGAAGGGTCCGCCAAAATATTTTTCTGATCAAGTAGGGGTCCATTTGGATTAGTCGTTTTGGAGACGTAATTTTTGTCATTGAATCCAGTGTTCCCGCTGGTGGCCATCTTGATTGAGGTACGGACCTGCCCGATATTTTTTTTGAAGGGACCATCTAAGGATCATTGTGACTAAGTTTGGTTCTAATTTGACTAGTAGTTTCAGTGAAGATCTTTGAATGTGTTTGACCAGTAGTTCCTGAGAAAGAAGATATTAGAGTGTGTTTTCCCATAGGGTTCAATGTTAAAACAACATCGGACCTTATGGGAAATCTAAGAACTCTAACATCAATAACAACCTTACTTTGTCACAATGATTCTTAGATGATTCCTTCCAAAAAAATTATCCCCTTTTGGCGGCCATCGTGAATGAGGTACTACCGGATACAATTTCAAAAGGGGACAACCCAACCACTATTGTGACCAAATTTGGGTCCAATTTGCCCAGTGGTTTTAGGAACAAGATCATGAATGAAAAGTTTACGACGGACGCCAAGTGATGGCAAACGCTCACCCTGACAGCCAGGTGAGCTAAAAATGAATAAATTTCCGAATGCCTAGAGTGATGATGATTAACATCTTTGTAAAGCTTTTGACATAGGAAAATCGAGCATGGCGCTCAGCTAGTTTAGATTGACTGATTGATTAGTTAAGAGTTTATGTCCGATTGATTAGTTAAGAGTTTATGTCCAGTGAGCAATATTTCAGCTATATCAGGACGAGAATTAGTTAATCAATTAAAAAAAAGTATTTAAAGAAGAAAGTAATAAATGTAGAAGGGACAATTGGAACTGGGGAAAATTGGTAAAGGCTAGAAATATAAAGTATCTATCCTTTCAAGTCGTTGATTATCATAGTTCTACTTTTGAAAGGGTTAAACTTTTATGTTTAACCCTTGAGACAGTAGAACTATGATATTCAACGACTTGCAAATGATAGGTTTTATTTCTCTAATTTTAAAATTAAGACATTTTCATGTGTTTTAGTTTCTACCCCGTTGTGGGCCTCTACACTCAATACTGCCGGATATGAAATTTACATTGCATCGAAATCAACAAAAGCAAATCGATCATATGTGATTCGAGATAAATAAACAATGTATGCTTTGAGTAAATACTTTTTACATTGATTTATACTCGAAAAAAAATCCGAAAACGCACCAAGGGTGCGAAAGCCGAGTTGCGAAGATTTGTTATTTTCATAAGTTCATCATTGGATAGGCAAATAGTTGCATATAAGCATATTATTTTTTTTTTATTTCAGTCAGAGATTTATAATGGAACTTTTGAGGATGTTTGACTTTGTCCTAACTTGACTAAAATTTGACAGCTTATAATCTAGGTGATACATACTGCTGATAGCTGCATGAAGTCAAAACATTCCAAGTCCCTTTCCAAAAAAACTTTGGGCAGGGGTTCCCCTTAAAATTTAGTTTTTTATTATTGCTGAAATTGTATTAGTATGTATCTGAATGCCTTTTTTTCTAAAAATTTCCGTTTCTAGTTTGGTATACATGGCAACCAAAAGCTCCACTATCCATTGCAACTCATTTCAGACCCCCTCTCAAAAAAAGAAATTGGGCAGGGGTTCCCCTCATAATCCAGGTTACATAACATATTGCTGAAATCAAAACATTCTAAGCCCCCTTTCAAAATAAAAATGGCATGGGTTCCCTTTATAATCTAGTTTATACATATTTCTAAAATTGTTAAGAAATATATGAAGCAGAATTTTTTTTTTCAAAGATTCAGTGTTCTGGTTTGGTTTCCATGGTAACTGAAAGCTCCACTATCCATTGCAACCCATTTCAGACCACCATTCAAAAAAAATTTGGGCAGGGGTTCCCCTTATAATCAAGGTTATACATATTGCTGAAATCAAAACATTCCAAGTCCCCCTTTCAAAATAAAGATTTAGCAGGGATTCCCCTTATAATATAGTTTATACATATTTCTAAAATTGAGAAGAAAAAAAATGTAGCACAATACTTTTTTCTCAGATTCAGTGTTCTGGTTTGGTTTCCATGGCAACTGAAAACTTCATTATCCATTACAACCCATTTCAGACCACCATTCAAAAAAATTTGGGCAGGGGTTCCCCTTATAATCTAGGTAATATGTATTGCTGAAATCAAAACATTCCGAGTCTGCCTTTCATAAAAAAAATGGCAGGGGTTCCTCTTATAATCTAACAACGGCAGTAGAATACCGAATGTACAAAGACGTGAAATGTACAAAAATCGAAGTCCAAAGAACGGTCAAAACGAGATAACAGAAAACAATTACGTTAGACAGATACAAAGCACAGAAACAGAACTTACAACATTCAAAATAAAGGCACTCACAGTGTGAACTCCGGTGAAACTGAGAGTGACATTAGGTGCTCCGGAATGGTACGCATGTCCTGCTCTGTTAATAGCACCCGTCACACTGTGAGTGATTATATCCGGGAAAATGTTAAAGTCGGTAGTCTAATCCAGGAAGACGTGAATCCCCACTTTCATTTGTGATACTGACACGTCATGTCTTTCAGTGATGTTATGGTGACGGCCATAGAATTTCTTGAGGGATGAAATTAACATTGGTTGAACAAATCCCTGACTAATATAAGCAGCTTTTGGGACAGTGTTTTTGCACTGTTCAAAAAATCACTGTACAAACTACACGCTCGACAGTAACGAATCAGCTGTGAAATGTATACTCCTTAGGCTGGAGAGATAGATATTATTGCTGCTAAGAAAGGGAAAGCTCACAATTGGGAAATTAAAATCATCACGCTTGTCATTTAGCTTAGATTTCAAACGTCCATCTTCGTCAATATACAATAAAAGATCTAGGTACGAAGCTGAAGTAGGTGTTTCAGTTGTTTCTTTAATTTCAAGCTCATTTGGATAGATCTGATGTAAATACTCCTTAAATTTAGGATTATTTAGAGAAAGTACATCGTCTATGTAGCGGAAGCTGAAATTAAAGGACTTGGCTTAATGTTTTTGTTTTCTTTGAATAAGCCCTTGTAAAATCTTGGCCTCGTACGAGTAAAGGAAAAAGTCACCTAAACGCAGCTCAAAGTTTGTTCCCATAGGAATCCCTATTTTCTGTTCGAAAACACGACCTCCGAATTCGATAAAAATATTGTCGAACAAAAATTCAGACAATTTGACTACGTCAGTCTCAGTGTACTTCTTGAATGAATCAGTGTGGTTCTTAACAAAATATGTCTTGTCTTTCCCTACAACTAAATAGGTGTATCTGCGTTTACTTTTTTTTGTGCAGAAACATTGATGTATTAAATCTGCAATTACTGTTTTCAGTTTATTGTGTGGCAGGGCTGTATAAAGTGTAGAAAAGTCAAAAGTTTGAATGCTATGGCAATGGGTTGAGGATAGCTGTTCAAGGAGATCTTTTGAAATTTAAGAATCCACATTTGATTCATACCGCTTGTGAAGAAATTTCTAATTAATAATTCGACAGAAAATATGTAGCAGAACACCTTTTTTAATATTCAGTGTTCTGGTTTGGTTTCCATGGCAACTGAAAGCTCCATTATCCATTACAACCCATTTAAAAAAAACTTGAGCAGGGGGCACTTCCCCTTATAATTCAGGTAATATGTATAGATGAAATCAATAATTTACACCAAAAAAAATCAGAATACACAAATGTATATTTTTTCATCTAAGATTTTATTTCTACTGGACATTGCAAAGGACGTTTAGTAATATAGAATACTTCTTCACATTTAATTAATTACCTACCTTAGTTTTATTATCTCCCCTTTTTAATTTTGACTTTTCAATATATCTTATTTTTACGTTATTTACGTCCAAAAAAGTGTGTTGGTGAACATAATTAGAACTATGAAATGAATTTACATGTTTTAGCAATATAAAGACTACTTTTGTATGAACAATAAAACTTTTTTTAGCTATTTATGTTATCAAATAATACCAGACATGTGATTTTAGGCTTTATTGAAATGTTTAATTTTTGTTACATTTTTGAAGTTGTGACCTTGACCTTTGTCAAACACTTCAAAATTAATAGGGTTCTTCCTCTGATTATAACTCATGTCTATGCCAAGTTTCATTTGGATGTGTAATGTGGTTCTGGAGATATTAAGTCTAATTTTGTTCTATTTTTAGAAGTTGTGACCTTGACCTTTGTCGCACAAACCTCAAAATCAAAAGGGACCTTTCTCTAATCATAACTTATGTCTGTGCAAAGTTTCATTTGGATATGACATGTGGATCTCAAGATATCATGCGGAAACCAAGTTGACGCCTAGACAGCCGGACGCCCAGACACCCTTCATCAAATTATAAGCCGAGTTCGACTACGTTGCAACTCGGCTAATAAATTTATTTAAGGTATATTTTGCTTTTTAAAGAAAAGTTCGTGATCTTTTCAATATCCAATGAAATCGCGAGATCAATCAACCCACACGTTGGAGAACACTTTGATCTCCCATGCTTTGAAATTGACGGGAACAGCATAAGAATTAGAGAATAAGTCTTCTATGTTTACTTTTGAAGGGGACATATTCAAGGGGTCTTTAAACTGCATTGAACGTTCCGTTTCTCAACGTTTTGACTACAATTATTCGCAATCAGGCTTTCTGTATTATGACCCAAATATCCCGTTTAGACTGGACATTCCCCTATCCACCTACTCGGCATGTGTCCCACAGGTTTGTACAGGTAGCCTGAGCTTCTAAAAACCGATTCAGGTGACGGGAGCCGGATTCAAACCATACTTCTAAGTCATTCACTGCTAAAGATTTACGATATTGTGATCCGCTATTGGATAGTAACAAAATTGTAAAGCAATGTGACACATAAACTTAAACACAATGCACCCAACTGTATTGTGTACATTTTACATATTGCTTGCTGTTGAGTTATATATAAAAAACATACTAGTATTTTTCAGTATTCTACTTAATACGAAGATAAATCTTATTGCAAAGATTAAAATTCTTCTCCACTGACGTACAGATTTAATCAAATTTCCAATTTCACGTCAACAATATAGTTTGTTAAATTACATTACGGAAAAGGAAATTATGCCTTGTTTATTAAATGGAGATATATAGAAAAGTCCCTGTCTGGAAAAGTGAGAAAGAAATATTGAACAAGTAATTGTTAGAAATAAATTTACCGAATTAGATGTCAAGCTGATAAATGATAGTAATGCATATAATGAAGTAGACAGGCATTCTTTTTTTCATTTATAATATGGTTGAAATGTAATTTATTGTGAAGCAACCAACACATCGAGCTTACCGTTGAGAATTTCTGCTACATTCTGATGGCAGTATTTTAATAAATAGACAAACTGATTGTAACGCAAAACTTATGTAAACTTTATGATCGTCATATATACGCCAATCTTATTTAGTTTTATTTTTTTATATCTGCCTCTCATAGTTTACAGACTTTAAGCATGCAACTTTTTACTCCAATATTTTACGGAGCTTTTCTGTGAATATTTGAGACAAAATTGAAACCGTATACATTGTATGATGTTTTTCATCTATTTTCTTTCATGATTAATTTTTTAAAACATAAAATGCGGTCAAATTGTAACATTGTAAAGTGAAAATTCGATGTATGCTGTTCAATAATTAAAGTACGCACAACGAAATTTGCCGCAGCTTAAATCGCTGTAGTTATTTGGTTTTAAATAAGACCCTAATAAAACATATATGTATAATTTTCTAATTTTTTGACACTACTCTTGGTATATTTACCGAAATAATCAAAGTTCAAATAAAAATATTTTCCAGAGACCTTCATGTTAATTCCACTCAAATTTTAAAGAAATTCGATGTGGGAGTGATTGATGAATGATTTACGCAAACCAACAAACCAATGAAAAGACACCAAATGGATTGCTGATGGATGATTATTTGCATATAGGGTGCTTGTTTGTTGATTATTCGGATGGCCAATGAAGAAACAGAATTTTTATTTGTTTACCTATTTACATAAAAATGTTTAGGTAAATCTGAGAATAAAATTTGCAGAATCAATATCCAGTTACCGTTTATTTTTATTAAAATAAATTTGTTTACAGGTAAAAAGTTTTTGTTGACACTTTGTCAAGGAATTACATAATTAATTTTTTGCTTTGCTTTGATTTACTCCCGACCCACGTGTTTTGGTTAATCGATAGACCCAAGGCATTATAACAATAAATACAGGTGTTCAGTTAACCAGGTATTACTCCCTCTGTTTTCGAGTGAAATTTTCTGTCAAAATAACATAGGAGGGTAATGGGAAACTTTTTTAACCATTTTTTGTAAAATCATGGTAATGCATGGCATGAAGCGGCAAAAAAATTAGCTTTCCATTGGTGTATGCCATGCCATCCTTTTTGGTAGGTTTACACCGCCGATCAAACCAACTCGACCGAACTCGATCTATGAATATTCATTGATCGGGACACTGGTCTTGAATGCTCGTGTTCGGTCTAATAACCAAATCGGGTCGATCTTATTTACTCTGCAGAACTCGAGCTGTCTTCCCGAATATTTTTGACATGTCAAAAAATATCGTGAAGAGGTCGTGTGCATTATATGTCGAGAAAAGGTCGGGAATCAATCGGGGTCTGATCGAGGTAGTCGTGAAGAGGTCGAAAAGGGATCGATCTTGATCGAGTTTCAAAATTTTAGCCGATCATGCCGATTTCTACCCGACTTAAACTCATTCGCTTCTCGATTTATGCCGAGTTGCTTCCAGATCAACTCGATTAGTCCTCGAGCATTACTCGACTAACACGATTCTTTCCTTTTCTCTATACAAGATCTTCCCGACCATAACCCGATTTTTTCCCGACCTATATCCGACTTTTACTCGACCACTCAAGACCTTTACTCGATTTAACACGACAGCATGTCATATTTTCAAAATAGCACAACATGTGGCTTTCAAGAGCCTCAGTGTCTCATTAGGGCCTTACTTCAGTTTTTAAAGGAGCCATCCAATTGACTCCGATGACTATTTTGATCAAGTTTGGCTGATGATCATCTTTGCTATGAGAATCTGCCGGATACTATCTCAAGTGGGGACCAGACAAGGACTATTGTTTTCAATTTTGGCAAATTGGCAAAGTAGTTTCAGAGTAGAAGATATTTGAATGCATATCTAATTTGTGTCGAATATTAAATTATGTTCCCCGTTGTCGGCCATCTTGGATTGCATTCAGGCAAGATCGATACTATTTTGAAATTGGAACATCAAAGGACTTTTTGACCAATTTTGGCTGCAATTGGGCAGGTGGAAATCCTTCTGGTGGTCATCTTGTATTACCTGACGATATGACCGACACAGTTTTGAAAAGGGACCATCATTTTGCAATCGTAACAAGTTTGGTCTTATTGGCTTAGGGATTTCAGAGGCAAAGTTTAAATGAATTTTCTTATAAGATCCAATTTAAAACTATATTCTCAGTTGGCCGTTATATTTGATCAGAAGCAGACATGACGTTATTTCACATTGAACCAACCGAGGTCTATTATGACTATTTATTTGAATGCAAAGTTCATGGACAACGGACCCAAAATAATGGCAAGAGCTCAACCTGGCTATATCAGGATTGTAGAAAAGAATATCAGATTGTGCATGCTACTAGTAGAATTAAAGGATGACGTGCAAAGGGCTTTAATTCGATCGACTAGCTATGCTGACATAATTTACAATTGAATCCAAGACGTACCCGATATATACACTCCAGAAACAGATTCACTAAATACATTAATTCAAAAACAAGATATTGTTTCTTAAGAGCTGCAGGTTGGTACTCTTCATGGTATCAAAAAATATTATTCAAGCTAAATGACATCAGAAAAATGCCGTTTTGAACATTTATAACATGTACTAGAAGATAAATAAATTCTTTTAGATTTGCGCCTGGGCAAATGATGTACCCAACGGGCAGCCGCTCGCTATTTTCACTTTCTAAAAACTGGATTTTCTACAGAAAGCAGGTTTAAAGCTATTCACGGAAACTACTGTAAATCTAGTTACGACCGATTTCATGTGATTATATGTCTTCTGTTTTTGTATCAGATTAGTCCTACATGTAATGACAGGAAAATCACATAGTCGCATTTTGACGCATGTTGAGTAGGATGACCTGTTAGTATGTTCAATCGAACATTCATTCTTCTATAATGATGACTTTGAAGTATTTGCCATTTCTAGCCCAAACTACGTGCCTTCTGTGTTAGATCCGCCTTCTCTGCCACTCTAGATCTAACAGGGTTATTATCTTTTCTTTGATGCATCAGCCATATGTGCCACGGGCCACACATTTTGCTGTTCTACCACCATACTGAACTGTTCCCTGAATTTTTGCATTTTATCCCCATGTATACAAATGTACTAACAGGACAAACCTCGAACATACTCGACCATTTCACGATCTTCTCCCGACCAGGTCTAGTTAATAAAACACAAATCGGGCTGTGATCTGGCTTAATCTGAAAAATCTGGTCGGTCGAATGAGGGTCGAGCATAAGTCGTACATGAATCGTAAAGAGATCGAGACTGGTCGAGTGTTAGTCGTGTAAAATCGGGCAAAAGTCGAGCGGAAGTCATGAGCTAGCCCGATCAATGACTTTTATGGCGTTGATCGGGATAATGGTAGGTTTACACAGCCGATCAAAGCAACTCGGCCGAACTCGATCTATGAATATTCATGAATATTCATTGATCGGGACACTGATCTTGAATGCTCGTGTTCGGTCTACTAACCAAATCGGGACGATCTTACAAACTCTGCTTAGCTCGAGCTGTGTTCCCGAATATTTTTGACATGTCAAAAAATATCGTGAAGAGGTCGTGTGCATTATATGTCGAGAACAGGTCGGGAATCAATCGGGGTCTGATCGAGGTAGTCATGAAGAGGTCGAAAAGGGATCGGTCTTGATCGAGTTCCAAAATTTTAGCCGATCATGCCGATTTCTACCCGACTTTAACTCATTCGCTTCTCGATTTATGCCGAGTTGCTTCCAGATCAACTCGATAAGTCCTCGAGCATTACTCGACTAACACGATTCTTTCCTTTTTTCTATACAAGATCTTCCCGACCATAACCCGATTTTTTCCCGACCTATATCCGACTTTTACTCGACCACTCAAGAATTTTTACTCGATTTAACACGACAGCATGTCATATTTTCACAATAGCACAACATGTGGCTTTCAAGATTTATGCCGAGTCGCTTCCAGACCAACACGATTACTACTCGATCATTACTCGACTAACACGATTCATACTTTTTTTCTATACAAGATCTTCCCAACCATAACCCGATTTTTTCCCGACCTGTATCCGACTTTTACTCGACCACTCAAGACCACTCGATTTAACGCGACAGCATGTCATCTTTTCACAATATCACAATATGAGGCTTTCAAGAGCCTCATTGTCTCACTAGGGCATTTCTTTAGTTTTTAAAAGAGCCATCCAATGGACCCCAATGACTATTGTGATCAAGTTTGGTTATTGCTCATCTTTGATATGATGAGAATCTGCCAGATACTATCTCAAGTTGGACCAGCCAAGGACTATTGTTTTCAATTTTAGCCAATTTGCAAAGTAATTTCAGAGTAGAAGATCTTTGAATGCCTAAATAAGGTTTAATATTAAATTATGTTCCCCGCTGGATTGCATGCAAACAAGATAGACAGTAATTTGAAATTTGAACATCTAAGGACTATTTTGACCAAATTTGGTCCAGCGAAAATCCTTCTGGTACAATGTTTAACTTTGTCCTCCTTTGGCGGTCAAGTTGTATTAGCTGACGATATTGCAGACACTATTTTGAAAAGGGACCATCATTTGGCAATTGTAACAAGATTGGTGTTATTGGCTTAGGGGTTTCAGTGGTAACGTTTGAATGAGTTTTCCCATAAGATCTTATTTAATACTATATTCCCAGATGGCGGTTACATTTGATTGGAAGCGGACATGACGTTTTTTTTTTTTCACTTTGAACCAATCGAGGTCTAATGAGTTTTCCCATAAGATGTAATTTAATAATATATTCCCAGTTGGTAGCTATATTTGATTGGAAGCGGACATGACGTTTTTTTTCGCATTGAACCAATCGATGTCTATCATGCCTCTGTGGTTTCTGGGTATTATATATTTGAATGCAAAGTTCGTGGACAATGGACACAAAATAATGACAAAAGCTCAACCTGGCTATATCAGGATTGTAGAAAGGAATATCAAATTGTGCATGCTACTAGCGGAATAAAAGGATGACGTGCAGAGGGCTTAAATTTAATTTTCACTTTCTAAAAACCAGACTTGTATACAGAATGCAGGTTTATAGCTATACACAGAAACTGCCGTAAATCTAGTTACCACCCATATCATGTGATGATAGGTCTTCTGTTTTATATATCAGATTAGTCCTACATTTAATGACAGGAAAATCGCACAGTCGCATTCTGACGCATGATGAGGAGGATGACCTGCTAGTATGTGAAAGCGAACATTCTTTCCTCTATTATGATGACTTTGAAGCATTTGCGATTGTCTAACCCAAAATACGCGCCTTCTGAGTCAGATCCGCCTTCCCTGCTACTCTATATCTATCACAGTTATCATCATTTCCTTGAAGCATCAGCCACATGGGCCACAAAGTTTGCTGCTCTACCACCATGCTGAACTGTTCCCTGAATTTTCACGTTTTACCCCATATATACAAACGAACTGACAGGACAAAACTCGAGCACACTCGACAATTTCACGATCTTCTCCCGACCTGGTCTACTTAATCAGACACAAATCGAACTATGATCTGGCTCAATCTGACAAAGTCTGGTTGGTCGAATGAGTGTCGATTATAAGTCGTACGTGAATCGTAAAGAGATCGAGAATGGTCGAGTGTTAGTCGTGTTAAATCGGGTAAAGGTCGAGTGGACATCGTGAGCTAGCTCGATCAATGAATTTTATGACGTTGATCGGGATAAAACAGCATAGTCGAGTTGATCGAGTTGGTTTGATCGGCGGTGTAAACCTAGCATTAACATTTACTCAATAAGATATTTGGAGAAAAGTCGCGGCAAATTTCGTTGTGGCTACTTTAAATTAAAAATACCGAAGTTACTGTTAATTAATTTTCTTTATATGCGCATTTCGACAGCTTATGTCTCATCAGTGCAGGTCAAACCAAAACATTTAGAAGTCCATTAACCGAAAAACGTGTAAAAGCTGATCACTTATTATAAAAATTGATATATATACTTAGTATTGGGTAGGAGTGTTTGCTCTTTGTTGAAGGCTTCATGGTGACTTCAAGATGAAGAACAAGTAAAGCGTTGTTCCGTTTGCTTAATCTTACCATGTATTTGTAGGGATTTTGTCCCATGCACTATTACTGCATATACGTATCTCTTATTTGTTTATAACACCACTTATTCAGGTGATTATAGTCCTTAGGTGACGCACAAGTCAATAGAAACGTTTCAAAAATTCAAAATAAGGTCAGCTGAATATAATTCAGTTGGAACCAAAAATGATAACCATATATTTTGTGTGGCCCCCCTTTTATAATATAGTCTATAGGGTTCCCATCATATCCCAAGTTGGGCTATCGTAAGATACATATTTTGAACATTGACTCCTGTAGCAATATTTCAAAGGTATTCTATGGTCTGTTATCAGCAGACTTGATCACAACAGTCCTTAAATGGTTCATTTGAACACTAGGTGCTTTCGAATCAACATGTTATTGAATAATTTAGGAGATGGATAGATTTGAATTTAAATCATACTCTGTAATAATTCTGTGATTGTAACAGTTTAAGGGTTTATTTGAGCCGTTCAAAGCCATTGCCTGAGTGAGCAAATCAGTTTCTTTTGGACCTATTGTTTCACTTAAGAAATTCTTCTAAAGAATAGCTGCATGTGATCCAAGATGCCCTACAAAGTTTTGAGTATTGACTGAGTATTGTTTTTCAAGCCTTATGTCCTAGATAAAATAATACGTTTACAGGTCAATGCACTATCCGATTGTGTAAAGGTAATTAACAGAGTATATTTACATTATAATTGTCTATCAGATCAGAGTGTGAAATGTATTACCAGATATAAAAAGAACGTTTCTATTTTCTTCTATGACAACTGACATGTTTGCCTTTCAGCAATCACAACGGTCCAGAGATGACAGATTCCGATTTGAATATAATTAAACATTAAAGGGCATTAATATTGTCCACACTGAAGACACATTTGCTTATTTTCTTTAACTAAAACTGTGAAGAAGTCCATTGTGAGATCAGTTTAAAGCACTTCAAAGAGGTAAAACTTCAACAATTCAATAAGTGACGACATATTCCCAGGATAAAAAATTTTACAAGGCGTTTTGTTCTGATAGTATCACTTCCATATAAATACATGTAGTTGGAATGCGACATCATTAAGAAGGATAACTTGCTTGTAATGTTGAAAGGGTCGTAAAATTTTTGAGGATCCCTGCAGTACGATATTTTATCAATTAGCTTGTCTTCAAGTATCAATACCGGATTAAATCAGATTTACATTTATTCAGAGAGCGACTATTCCCTTTCAAAATAGTATCCGTCATGATCGCATCTGATGAAAAATGGCCCAAACCGGGGGACAGTATAAAACTGAACCCAAACGGGAACACTGTCAAAGATTTTCTTGCCTGAAACAACTGGACCAAACGTTGTCGTAATAGTACTTATCGGCCCTCCTTAAAAATAGTATCAAAAATATGTGCATCTAATTCCAGGTGGCCACAAGTAGGAAACATAGTATAGCACAGGACCCTGTCGGAAAACCTGTCAGAAGATCTTCTGATCTGACAGTACTTTGCCAATTCGAATATGAAAGTACTATGCCAATTGGAATCCAATTGAAGCCAAACTTAATTACATGAGTCCCTGATTGGTCCCCTTTTATAATACAGCCCAGAAGATTCCCATAATAATTCATATCACATACTGGTCAATAGTAAGACATATATATACCCGGCAAATAACGTTCATGACCATATCCAGTTAAATTCATGTTTCTTTATATTCGTGTCAAAGCATGGGCATAACCTATGATCCGATCAACATGAAATTTTACACAGTACTTACACTTATCAATATGAACATTTTCAGAAATTTTCAATTTTTAAAAAATTCTTATTTTTGAGAATAAAAAAATCGCGTTTTGCAAACATATCATGATTTTGAAATTTTTCTCGAGTTGAGTCTTTTAACTGTCTACTAACTTAGATTCACTAAAAATTATTGAAAAGTGGCAATGAAATGTGCATTCACGCATGGGTATCCATTTTCTCCCTTACAAGAATTTCCACTTTTGTTTCTGTCAGTTTCAAATTTTGGAAGGGTATGGCCCTGAAAATAAACATTTGGATTTAACAGCGTCGTTTGAATCATCAAGACATAAAATTGTGGAAGAAAAGACTTAACTGCATCGGTTTCTGACAAGAAATTGATTTTTTAAAGGGCGAATCAAGTTTTGGTGTAAAAATTCAAATTTCAACATTTTTTGCTTTCCGAGCAGGAATAAACATATGGAAGGTTAACCCCAAAATTTTTAAAGTATCTAACCTGACAGGCACGAAAACATCAGGCAAGAATTTCGAAGACTGGTTGACTTTCGTATGATTTGGTCAAATTAAACGGTGTTAAAGAACTTAATACATTTGCAATAGAAATGAAATGCCATTTTACTTAACTTTTTTGTTGAATATATAACATTGAACCCTTTAGCAAAACTTTAATAAAAATATTCTGATGGTCTGAAACAATTGAAATGTAAGAATCAGACTTCATAACAAAGTCTTGGATGGCCCCTTTAAATGTTTAATCCTTTTTAACTAACATTGGTTTGTAATTACTTAGGAGAAAGGCAGTTGTGATTTAAAACTCTGTTATTTTGACTCACAAAGCATAAGTATTTTTCAGCCATGCTTGGCTATGACCCAGGTGAGACACTTGGGACTCTGTTGATTTCTTTTTTGAAAGAATTTCTTTTTCGGAGCATTTGCAGTGATCTTATATGCACTGAGTTAAACGATTCAAGCTTCGATCTATGTCCCAGATATACGTGAAATAATGATTTATGCGTAGAACAATCCATTATTTGATAGCATGGAGACAATAAACAAGCAATAAATACATTATACCTGTATATTAGAGTATAAAATGCGTTATCAGATATAAAATGAACGTTTTCTTTTTTCTTCTTTGATTACTATATGCTTGCCTTTCAGCAATTAAAATGGTCCACAGATGACATTTTTTCAAAATACGTATCATTAAAAAGTCCATTGATATTGTCTGCAGTATTAGGACAAAGAATCCGTTTAAAAAAACTGAAAAAGGTTAAAGCAATTCATATGTGGATAAACTTGAATCACATGAAAATTGACGTCATATTCAAAATAAAATATAAAGACTTCAGAAACTTTTTTGTCATGGTAGTTTCATTTCCATGCAAATTGATACGATGCGGCAGAAAGTGAGAAGAAAAATTCCTTTATAATATTGAAAAGGCCGCTTTATGCTTTGTTAATTGATAAATTTCATTTGGCAGCATTTTAAGAAATAGACAAATTGATTTTAAATCCAACCTTATGTTAACTTTATGATCGTCCTATATACGCCCACTATATTATACCCCTGTTCCCAAGGAGAAAAGGCAACTGTTTTAACTTTGTCCGTATGTTCGTCCGTCCGGACGTTAAAACCTGAATTGAAAATTAAATCCTTGGCAAATCAAGCACATTTATTTATTGTCTCTTTTGAAAATTGGGTTCTTTTGAATCAAAATGGGTTTGTAATGATTTAGTAAATGAGTAGCTAAAAGGACAATGTGCGATAAGGGGCTGATTTGGCCCTAAATAGGGCCTGTAAGTCTCGTACAATTTTGGAACTTCCGGGATCAAAAATTGTACCCGGAAGTTACATTTTAAACAAAGATATATGACGTTAAAAACAAGAATTGAACGTCATGTTTTGGCGGGAATAGTTGTCGAATTGCCTGTTTATCGTGGATTCTCGTGAGCCACATGACAAGACTTGCAGACCCTATTACGGTTATTTTTAAAGTTGTATTTGATTGTATTCTTTTATGTTCGTTTGAAAGTTCAGTTTCCCTGAAAAGACAAAAAAAACGAGATTTAGAACCCATGACGTCACAATATGTACAGTTCTGACGTCATGTTAAAGCTACTTCTGAACGTTTTCATAGAAATACATGGAATCGGGCAGTTTGTCCCATTTTCTACACTGCAAAACTCTGTAATCATAACTCAATACTTGAGTAATCTTCCTGCTAATTGTTAACCCAAAACCATAGAACATTTCAACAAAAATATTGTGAAGTTAAGCAAACTTATGTTTTTAGCCCGAATAAGGTCCCTACCGCACCTACTCGTTTAAACCAAACTTTGTAATTAATAATTCTTCAAGTCGTCACCACGATTTGACAGACCATTACAATGTTTCCGTTTCACAAATAATAACAGATATCTTTGGGTAGATCCAGAGTTTGTTACCGGACTGACTCACACCGACTGTGACAAAACCGGACTTTTCACTGGCAGTGTGACGGGTGCCACGCGTGGAGCAGATCATGCTTACCCTTCCGGGGCACCTGATGATACCTCAGTTTTATAGGGGTTCACACTACTAGAGCTTTAGTTTTGTATCGTTCTTGTTCATTTTTGTTTATTTGTTTTGTCTTTGTCATACTGTCTCAATTCGTGTTGCTGTGAATTGCCGTGATTTTGGATTTATGATTTTAGAATTTCCCCTTTCCTCGTTCTTGCTTCGGTATTCGTTTGCCGATGTGTTGATAGTCAAAGTATAATTATTTATTTGGGCCGTCACCAGCTATGGTCTAGGTGAGAAACTCGTGCTTTTAGGGCTTATTATTTACTTAAAATGTTTTTGTTGAGAAAAGTGGTCTTACATTAACGAAGCTGTCTTAGGATTAAGATATGTCTTTAAATGGTCTTATGGCATATTTAAGTCCTTAGTCAGTTTAAATTTAGGACACCAAAATAGTTGTCCTAAGAGTATCCTAAGTTAAGAATATTGACTAAAAAGCACTATTTTCCAATATTGTACATCAGATTTATATAAGATAGAGGGACGATTTTACTCGCACCGATATTTCATTTACTTTTATATCCAACTTGCACGATTTTATCCTGACATGACACGATAACATATTGATTACAGTTCACTTATGTAAACTACATGTATTGTATACATTTATTTATTAGAATACAATACCCTAACTTTCGTTCATTACATTTTATGCGATTTAATTCAAACATAATTTTATAGATAACACGATTAGTTTCAACATGATTATTCCAAAAATATCAATTCATCCAATACTTCATTTTATCTCTTACATTATTTCATATTCATTGCATAGTTTACATATCTTATAAACTGTTACTTCAATATTTCCTTATTTGTGATCATTCTTTTTAAGAAATTATTTTATTATATTTTTATTAGGACATTAATTAGGATATCCTTAACTAGGATAGTCCTAAGATAGCTTTGTTTTACAATCTCAGACATGTCTTTATATGGTCATAACATTGTCCTAAAATATGTCTTAAGACATGTCTTAGGACGCATCTTAGGATAGTTTCGTTAACACGGGCCAATAAGTTTTTGGTAATTAACTGATTATTGTTATCCAAGCCTGGTTTATGTCCCAGATACAATTATTATCTTACAGGTCAATGCACCATCCGATTACGTAGAGGCAATTAACAGCGTATATTTACATTATAAATGTCTATCAGAGTGTGAAATGTATTACCAGATATAAAAAGAACGTTTCTATTTTCTTCTTTGATTACTTACATGCTTGCCGTTTAGCAATCACAACGGTCCAGAGATGAAAGATCCCGATTTGAATAATAATTAAACTTAAAAGTGCATTAATATTGTCTGCAATGAGAGGACATAGATGCTTATTTTCTTTAACTACAGCTGTGAAAAAATCCATTGTCAATATGAGATCAATTTTGAACACTTCAAAGAGATCAAATTTCAACCATTCAGTAAGTGACGGGATTTTTCCCGGTTAAAAGTATCTTAGACTTTTAAAACTTTTTGATCTGATAGTATTACTTCCATATACATTGTAAATAATTGCAATAGGGTCTGTAAGTCTCGTCCAACTTTGGAACTTCCAGGTACATATATTGTACCCGGAAGTTGCATTTTAACAGAAAAATATGACGTTTCAAGCAAAAAATTCGGACGTCATAATCCCGAAACGTCATATTTTGGCGGGAAACGTTTTTAAATTAAAATTTTATCGTGATTTCTCGGTGTCATACGACGAGACTTACAGACCCTATTTGACATACGTAAGGAGACTTACTTGTAATGTTAAAAGGGTCATAAATATTTTGAGGAATCCTGCAGTACGATATTTCATCAATTAGCTTTTTTTACAAGTATCCATAACGGAATAAATCAGATTTACCATTTTTTCAGACAGCGACTATTCCCCTTCATAAATAGTATCTGTCATGATCGTATCTAATGTAAGATGGCTGAAAGCGGGATTTTCAGCTGAACCAAATGAGAACACTATCAAAGATTGTCCTGCTTTAAACCTTAGGACCAAATGTAGTCCTAATACTACTAAAAAATAGTGTCCGAAATATATATCTAATTCCAGTTAAGCAGAAGTAGGAACCAGAGTATAACACGGGACCCTAGCTGAAACCCATTAAAAGATTTTCACATTTGACAGTACTTTGCCAATTGGAAGCTGAAAATACTTTGTCAATTTGAACCAAACTTGATAAAATGCGTCCCTGTTTGGTCCCTTTTCGTAATATAGTCCAGAAGATTCCTATCATATCACATGCTGGGCAACAGTAACACATGTATTTTACGCAGCGTAGTTAAGGCTAATTTCAGACGTTTTATTAAGGGGAAGTAACTCCGCAAAATATGAATATTCATTATGTGATTGCAGACGTCATCACAGCGTGTACGCCATAGTGAATTGATCCTTTGACATTTAAGTATACTTTAAAGTGATGTGTACACCATCTAATATGATTTGTCAATGCTTAATAATGTTAAAGGTGAAATGGTTTTGAAAAAAAGTAAGGAATTATTTGTGTAATAGTTGTTTCTTTGTTTGCGCATACGTAATTAGAAGGCGGGGCTTCATTTCCTTATATGGTAATCGGTGTTGATCAGGAGCTTGAAATTCAATCGAACAAGGAAGTTGAACTGTGGAGTGTTGATCGATTTTAAGGTAAGAAAACTCGAAAAATACAGCTATCACAAGATTTTTATGAAGATTTTACAGACATGGACAAAAGTGATTGTTACTACTGTGGAAGCAATGTCAAAGCTGAAATAACTGAGCTGTAGAACATTGTAAAAACACGTGTTTTGACTATAAATGCTAATGTTTAAGATATGAAAGAATGAGAAATATATGGCTTCGTTAGTGCGAGTCAATCAATCAAATGATCAGTTCTTGTGTTATTTAATGATTTAGGGTCAACAGACGAGTGAAAAGCCATAGTATGTGCTGCATGGCCCATGCCATGCCATATGCATGGGCATGGACATGATGGATGGGCATGGCTTACGAAGCCAGAGATGTTTTTTTGATATAATTTGCCTGCTTCCGAGGCAGGCAATATCAAAAAACATATCTGACTTCGAATCCCAAAAGGGATTAGGGTATGGCCTTGGTTAGTCCGGGTGGGTAGATAATTCCTGGACCTGGGTTTATATTACACTGTTACATGACTGTCGATAAATCATATTTCTAATATTTGTACAAACACTTACAGGTACAGCATGTACAGGAGAATCTGACTTAAATTGTCAAACATGGAAAAAAAAACACCTTATTTTTTTCACAATATACACAGATCTATTCTCTTTCATGTCTTTAGGACTCGGTTTGAGTTACATGTACATGTAGTTACAATATTTAACCTTCAGTCCACTGTTGCTTTTATTAAAATGGTGGTGACTAATACTGCATTCAAACAGGATGTGCAAGTTGGATTGAATTTAAATTAAAATGCTAACCCTTTCATGCCTGTCCAGACATCTCTTGTTTCTCGATTTGAAATGAAATGCACATTCCAATTCCAATTCAGTACGTAAGTATCCAATTCGCATGAACATGAATTGAAGTTTGGACATCATGAATTTTTGAATAGGAACTGCAAATCCGTTTGTGACAAGGTTAGGACACAGATCATTTTCCAAAGTGTATACATGTAATTCGTTCAAATTGACTAAAGCAAATTCAAATGGAAGTATGTTCGAATGTATACGTAGCATTAGATTGTCATATCACAGACACTTGTAGTAGTAGAGCTGTAGTTCTCAGTGCAGTGGTGAATCCAGGGGGCAGGGGTGTCCCTCTTGAGTGGGAAAATATTTAAAACTCAAAGTTTTTTTATGCCCCGCCACAAAGTGGAAGCTAAGGGGCATATAGATTTACGCTTGTCCGTATGTACGTCCGTCCGTCTTGATGTTAAATTGTGCGATTAGGTCTATAAATTGGCAAGCTCTTGTAGTATTTTGATAATATTACATCAGTACATGCACCTTGATTAGTACTACCAGATTCACCAACAATTAGCTACATATGGATCCGTGACCTACATTTTACGCTTGAGTGACTTCTGTTAAATTTTG
>MJUU01032956.1:3272-24579 GCA_002080025.1 Modiolus philippinarum | reverse complement strand
CTATGGTGTATCTGTTTCCGAGATGACAACACATACTTCCCTTAAACAGCTTAAGTTTATTTTCCTCTACTGGATTTGACTTGATAACGGAATTGACATGTTTAACACAGTGGGTGTCCTATAGGAAGCAGGAGATGCTAAATGAAATAAAAGGGTCAACAGAAAACACCTACAGTGGCTGAAAAGTATAATTCCACGCCACAGTCTGCTAGAGTACTACACAGGAAAAACACAAATAAGACAAAAGACAAACGTTAACAACGATAGGAACTCGGGACAGCTGGACTTGGTACCGGCACTAGCAAAAACCAGCGGTAGGGTTAAACTGTTTTTGGGTACCCAAACCTCCCTTTAATCTGTCCCGTTTCCCTATACAAAAACCCAATATAACCCAATATAGGTAGACTACTAACTCCATGACCATAATCTTGAAAGGAGAATTTCACAATACGTAATTTGGAAAGATGGGTTAAGTGATGCTCGCCGCTAATCTGCCGGCTAGCTTAAGGATCCAACTCTGCTGGTCAAACACTGTCGCACTACGGAAGCAAAATCAATTTCAAAACTTTCCGCAGGATTTGGTCAAGAATCATCATATATTTCAGTAGGCATCGGCAGTAACAGTAAGAGGCCAGTATGTATGTAAAATTTACAGGTCACTAGATCTCAAAGCTAATTTAATGGATGCAAGCGGAGTATCTTGTCAATATCCCATATTACGTACAGAACGTAAGTTACGTCCCAGCTTTTCTGGATTTTGAATCAGTTTCTGGCATTTTTTAACAACATTACCATAAAAACGAGGATTAGAAATGCCCTTAGTAAAAAAATGTTTGTAACGCCATACTTAGATATAAGATATTCATATTTGTTATAAAACGTCTTAAAGGTTTTCAACAATATATGAAATCTGTAAGTAAACTCTGTTGTAAAAGTTTTTGTGATAGTAAGGTTACGTTCATTAAAATCGTCAAGAGTAGAACAATCATCATACTAGTTGAGAAATGTACACCCCGTATGATGGAGCTTGAGGGATGTCGCCGTCAAGAAAAGGGAAATTATCCCTTTTATCACATATTTTAGTTGTTATTTTACCAGCTTTTAATGATAGTTAGATCCAGAAAAGGGCAGTATCGGGAATCATTGTTAGCTTTAATCAATTTCAGTTCTTGTGGGAAAATAATGTCAACATAATCTAAAAACTTGGGATTGTCACTAGTAAGGATATCGTCAATATACCTGTTGTTTTCATTTGTTCTAATTGTCGCTATATTCGCGAGGTTTACTGAACCGCGAAAATTAATACTCGCGAAATAAAAGTCAGTTTATCTTTATACACGTTCGTCCTTTACAATTTTCTATCCGCGAAAATTGATGACGGTTAAAATTAAATACTTCTCTTTTCGGAATGAATCGCGAAATTTGGCAACCGCGAAAATTTCCCGCTATACGGTAAATGTTTTGTATGATTCCGTTTTGAAGTTTTTTCATGAAGTCTCGTTCGTAACTGAACAGAAAAAGATCTGCAATGAGAGGTGCACAATTTGTACCCATGGGAATACCTATGACCTGTTGATAAATAGTGTTGCCAAAACGAACAAAAATGTTGTCCAGCAAAAAAAAAATGAGTGCATTAATCATATCATAACATGTCCAGGAACAATAATTATTCTATATGATAATCCTTGTTTTTTTAGAACAAATGAACTCTACCTCGGCCCGCACATCTGATATCTCCCATGTTTATGATTTGGGTCCATGTAGATTTTATCTTATGTGTGTCTCTAATTTTGTTTTCTTTGGCGTATTTATATGATGTCATTGTTTCTTGGTGTGTCCGATGTTGCCCTTGACTTTGCCTTTTTACGGAAGGTTCGGTTATCGCTTACTTTGTAAAGGAGAAAAAGGTTTGGTTACAGCATTGTTTTACCATCAGTTAAAAGAAAGTTTAAATATTGTATTTTTCCCACTTTTATGTATTGTACCACAATACCCCCAGCGTAGCTATTGTTCAAACTGGCCTCCCAGATTCAGTAGAGGCCACTTTCTCTGCATGAGTGAACACATTGTTTTGAAAATCTTAATTCCAAATTTGTTGTCTTTTCAAAAATTCCGCCATATGTGTGACTAGAACTCGCAACCCTTCGTTTTGCTACTGTAGAGATGGATTACCAACCACCTTTCTAACTACGCCACGTCCGCCGTGTATATTTTTCGATTTATAAACATATTTATCTTTACAACTCAATTCCGATACCCTAGTCGAGATTTGGACCCACGTCAGTACCATAACATAACTACTATAGGCGAACTCGCTAACCATTACACCACCAAATCATAATAAATGCTTTGTTTATTTACGAACTTAATTATAGTTAATGAAAAGTAATCAAAGAATTTTACAAGTCGTATAGATATGAATAAAATAATTTTAATTGTGGTACAAGTTAGATACCGTACATTTCAAACAAAACAGAAGCCGGTATTGAATCTGGGAGATATCTTTTTCCGCACAGTCGTGTTCACCTGAGCACTAGTGCGGAAAAAGGAGCCTCCAAGATTCAATACCAGCCACTTCTTTTGTTTGAAATGTACGGTATCTTATAGAAGTTCACAACTAACAGTTTTAAATAAGGTAGCTTTTATTTTGATAAAATAATAAATGTTTTAGTTCAGTTTATTTTTATAATAATCTTATTTTATTTTATATATAGAAAATTGTTCAGCGATTTAAAACAAAGTCATTATTATATAGGTAATATCAGCATTATCTATTGTGGCTGGAACACCAGGCCTGACTAACTTGCCAACGCTGTGATCCTGTACAACTATGTAAGTTTAACTAGAGTACGAACAAAGTCAGAGATGGTTTTTCTTGGTAATGGTATACAGGAAGCTAGTTGCCCAACAGACATGCAAATATTTAGCAAAATAAACTATATGAATATATATATATCTAAAAATCGAATTAGATCTCATGGATTTTTCCTTAGGGTTCTGTGTTAAATTTGGTTCATTCTGGCCGCCTTCTTGGATGATATGCTTCCATGGATACATTTCTAAATTGAAGTATCTAACAAAAATTTGACTAAGTTTGACTAATATTGCTAGGTAGTTTCAGCGAAAAGGATGTTTCAATTTGTTTTCCATATGGTTTCCCACTTTTTTAAAATTTCTACATTGATGCCATAATTTAAGAATTTGTTTTTATTAGAAAGAACATTTTCACTTTTCTGATTCCAAAATATAATTCAGGTTATTTTCAAGAAAAATATCAGTGGCCACTTAAATTTAGAATTCTAACTGGCAGTCATACTTTCAGAATTTGTTACGACGGTATAAACTTGACAAAGATTGATATAAACATGAAAGCTATTTGGTTACAAATGTTAAAGATAGAAAACTGGAATTTTTTAAAATTTACAAAATGATTCAATGCTAGGCTGGCAGTGGCTCCATAAATTTATTTAATACAATCATGGATTAGTTTCTCTTGTATAATCTATATTAATATCACAGTTTTATATAATTATTTTAACAGANGTTTGCCACCAAATGCAGTTGATCATATCTTGCCGTCATTTTGATTCCATAATTTAACTTGAGTTATTGGACTTTATCGACTTTACTGCCGCGGCGGGGGACATAGCTACGCGTAGCAATCTTGTTAAGGTTATTTTCAAGATAAATGTCAGTGGCCACTTAAATTTAGAATTCTAACTGGCAGTCATACTTTCGGAATTCGTTACGACGGTATAAACTTGAGAAAGAGTGATATAAACATGGAAGCTATTTGGTTACAAATGTTAAAGATTTGAGAGAAAACTGGAATTTTTTTAGATTTACAAAATGATTCAATGCTAGGCTGGCAGTGGCTCCATAAATTTATTTAATACAATCATGGATTAGTTTCTCTTGTATAATCTATATTAATATCACAGTTTTATATAATTATTTTAACAGATCAAAATCAACATCACGATGACCAACACAAATACATCGCAAGAATTTTATCGATATCTTTGTGAGAAGATTGGTACAGAACAAATGGTAAGAGCCAGGAGGACATTTTTCAAAGTGATGGACTATACAACAAATAATCGATCCCACAGTACAGAATGGATTTACAGTGGAAGTAAGTCAGAATGGTTGAACCTACCTGGCAGTGACATTGATATCATGATAATGGACAGGACTAATATTGTATATACTGAAAATCCTCACAAAAAACCATCAATTGGTCATATTTTAATTCTTAATACAGAAGAAGCACCTCCTGGGTTTTCTAAAATTAATGTACAATTACCATCAAATCAAATTGAAAATGGGTACATGAATATTCCAGGCGTAAAAGTGGAACTTAAGCAGGTTAATAATGAACTTCGTTTACCAAACACAACATTAAAAAGTTATATGATGCAGCAAACAACTACCTCGTCATATTCTAAATATACTTCAAATTTGTATATGACACATGGTCCAAGTTCTTCATACCCTGATGAATTTGTTGACTTTGTATTTTGGTTTAGACTTGGTAAATGGCCCAAAGAATTTGTAAACTGGTTATCACGAAGTCGATTACAAGACTGGCCATCACAAACTTTAATAACACATATTTTTGAGCAAGAGAAATCCATTTTTTGGTACCAATAGGAAGTAAATTTGAGGCTAAAGATGACAATCCCCTTGAATGGAGGATATTTTTTCTGTAGCTGAACAAATCCTATAGTTCACGATTTTAACCATACTCAGATTCTTTGTTATGCAGTCTTAAAGATTGTTCTAAAACAAAGTTAAGAATGTATTATGTTCCTATTTCATGAAGACATTGTTATTTTGGCTGATTGAGGAAACTGGAGTTTATATGTGGATACCTAGTTCTTTGTTAAAATGTTTTAAAGCATGTATTTCAAGACTTTTATATCACATAAATTATGAATTTTTCCCTAACTACTTTATTATACAAAATAACATGTTTCAGGGGAAACCTTGGAGGGATTCGAAAACAAAGATTCTTGGTGGATTGTGGCATGTGATTGTGGTTTACGGCCATTGTAGGTGTTTCCTGTTATCTTTCTTATATTAATTGAAATACTACATAATATACTGACTGAAGGGATACACTTTACACTTAGAACTGAAACACTAAAGGACTTTATCATGTTGAAAACTAACAATCAAAGATGTACGGACAATTTTAAGAAATATTATGATGTAGATAAAGCTATATATCCTCTATTAAAATATCAAATAGGTCTATTAAACAAACTTGCAGAACTTCTTCACATTCTCACTATTTGCAAATCTAGCTTAATAAAAAGTTTATTGGCTATAAATTTTGTAACAATGCATATAAAAGTAGCTATGGACACAAAGTATGATATCAAAAGAAGAAATAAACATTGTTACAGACAATACAAGTCCTTGTTGTTCTATTTTGTGGTAGGTACTAATTTTGATTTAAATGGATGGTTACCGCTGGCTCAATTTTTTTATAAACACAAACAATACTACAGTACATTAAAAATCATTGAATTTGTTTGCGCTGAGAGTAAATACATAAAAAACATAATAATTTCTTCACATCGTTTTGGATTTTATACATCAACATACCAGTACACAGTATGTAAAGGCATTTCCTTTTTACAAAGATATAAATCAATATGTGTTACTAATCTCCATTTCCCCATTAAAGACGGAACAGTGTTTGATAAATGTGATTTTAAGGTAAAAGTGAAGTATTGTTTGATATCAGACTACTTCCACATTTTATAGGTTTTATGTGTTACAATCAGTTGCATGACATAGCACAAAGAAACAGAGCTCTGTGTGATCTACAGCAAGCATTTGACAATGTTGTTATATCACAAAAGCAATCGCATGATTTTATATGGTTATTCACAAAGCTATCTCAAGCCTATATGATAACAAATATAAAACCTCCCCACAGAAATACGTTGAAATTATTTCAGTGTTTTGAACATCAATTAAATAGCGATCTAAATTTCGAACACTTTTTGTCAAACATCAGCAATTATGAAATGACCAATTTTGTAAACCATAACAATCTTGACATAATGGAAGCCATCATCAAATTAGCAACAAACAACTGTAACAACTTGGAATTTGGAGGCATGTTTCAGCATTGTATGAGCAATCCATTGTTTAACACCGTATTAGCAAAATTTGAATCAGTATTTCCCATACACTAACAGGTTGTAATTTATAGAGTTTTTACAACATTACTCTAACATTTCACGAACAATATCCAAGTAAGCATGCTCATACAAAATCATAATTGAAGATATAAACATGTGCCATTAATATCAAATAACTTCTGAACTTGATACCAATACATTTTACTTTACAGCAAACAAGGTTAATATATATTTTCTCTAATGATATGTCAAGTTTAAACCGTTTTTGGCCCGTTAGATAAATTTTCTTTATTCAACGTATGTTGAATAAAGCCCCGTGCTATTTTAAGCCAAATCTTTTCGGAATACAAATCCTCGGCGTTTATCATCAATCATTAGAGAAAAAGATTACACCACTTTATCCCGATAATTACCATATTTTATCCACTCTCGATAGTTAACTTTAATAATTTTGAAATGCTCGGCAAGCCTTGCAATTCAAATTTTAAAATTTAACTATCTCAAGTGGATAAAATATGGTAATGAACGGGATCTTGTGGTGTAATCTATATTTCTACTACAAATCTAGAGGTTACAGTGGGAAAGACACAAAGCAACACTAAAATAATCCATGTCAAATAAGGGTAATAACAAATTCTAATATGAGAACAATGGAAACCATGACGACTAGCCATATGAAAATCTCCAATAACATTATGAGCAACTTCTCAACAGACTTTACGCTGAAATTGACGACGTCACAATATGTTTTGTGCACAAAAACGTCAGTAAATCTGAAGTAATGGCTGTCGTTACCGTGTACACTATAGGTCCGCCCAGATCATGAAAAGACATATTACAATCGAAACAATTCATGTTCGCCGGTGGTTTGTAGTCGATTTACATATGGGTGTCCATTATTTTCGTTTATTTTACCCCTCGCTCCGCTACGCTACGCTCTGGGTAAAATATTAACGAAAATAATGGCCACCCATATGTAAATCTCCAACAAACCACCGGCGCCCATGAATTATTTCTTAAATAACTGCACAGATTGGCCAAGAGGCAAGGTCCAAGAGGAAAAAAAGACAAAGCACGTGGAAAACCACCGAAAAATTGTCTACCGTAATGGAATTCACCCTCCTGCTTTTCCCGATTGGTGTCGCTGCTGCACTATACGGTAGTTCGCGGGAAAACTAATATTTGACGCATGTTCAAAACTTGTTTCTAGCGCGTGAATTTTCCCAGTATCACGACGTCACAGAACAAAACCTGATAGTGCAGTGGTGACACCAGACGGGACAAAATATGGAAGGTGCATTCCATTGATACAGGCATTTTAAAAGAAATTGTGGGTTTAACAGGTTTTATGGAGCGGCAAACCGCCCCTTCGATTGAGGTTGTGTCCGGTAGCAACTCAGCAGCAATTGCTATTGAAAGATCGTACACAGTAAAAGTAGATGATCATCCCAGTACTAAAGATGGTCACTCCTCAAGTTTATTATATCAAGGTTTTAAAACTATTATTTTTTATTTATTAGAACATCAATCATATGTCATTTTAAGCAAAGAATATTAAATAGGTCAGTGTGCCCGTTTTTGAGATTAAAGCTCTTGAAGTTTCGGCGGGAAACCAAATTTCTCTAGACTTTTCATTCACTTTGCATTAAGACAATTAACCTTTCAATTGCAATGAAGGGATATCAAGAATTTCATCAAATTTTGTCATTACCCTACCAAAGGTGTATGCAGTCATATTTTTAAAAAAAAAGTGGGGGTCAGTGCGCAAAATTTTCTAATGCATCATGATGGATAAAGTAAGAGAGTTCCGAGAGTGAGAGGCAATTTAAAAAAACCCGAGGAGTGATCATCAGTAAAATAAATAGATGATGTCAAATTATATCCCTTCTAACACTAATTTTAATCATGCATTCACAATGAACGGATATTGAGTAAATGTACATAAGACAAAATCTCGACAAATACATGATGAAATCAAGCAACGGAAAAACGCTTTTATTGTTTTTCTCCATCTTGAAGTCACCATGAGTTTTCAACCACGAGCTTTGCTATGAAAGTAATTATACTCCTTCACGCACATTTGCATATGGAGTCCTTCCTTTGTGAAACTTGTCAACAAAATCCTTCATGTTTTATAACAGAAGTTGCTCTTACGAGTCATGGTCAAATTATCTAAGTTATTCCAGGGCCTGGGTGGCCGAGTGGATAAGGTAGTTCTACTACCTATACAACCACTGTAGTCTATAACCACTGCATTGTGAGTTTGCGCTCCACTTTGCACATTACAAAAAGGGTGCAATCGACTTACAATCGTAAGTCATAAAGTATGTCAATTACCTGTCAAAGGTTGTGGTTCTCTCTGGGAACTCCAGCTTCCACAACCACTAAACCTGACCGTCGTGAAATAGCTGAAATACTGCTGAAAATGACGTTAAACCCCATATCAATCAATCAATTAATCTAATTCCTTCGTATACATCAGCATATATATGGATTGATATTTTTGTATAAAGTTTCTTCAGAATCATTGAATTGCAATTCCTATATTACACATTAACTTCAGGGGTATAATAAAGTATTCTTCAAGTACTTTCATACAATACTTTCTCAGCTTTTCGAAACCAGTTGATCTTAAACACCATTTTCAGCTTCTATTTGTGCAAAAGCCTAAATATGGTCTTTTTGTATACGTTTTTCTTTTATTTGTTCTTTTATTGACAAAGGAAATATATAATTGTTTACAATAAAATAATAGTTTTAAAATAATAACTATTTCAAAACCTTCTCTAAATTTCAATTGGGTTAAAGTCTTTGATTTTTGAAGTTTTATTTTAAAGTCATTCCAAAGATTTTCAACACATATCCCCTTGAGATGTATACTGTATATTCATTTAAATTATGGTATACTTTTGTTTGAAAGAATTTCTTATATGTATGCAATATCATTCTTTCAAATTTTAGCATTTTTATTTTTTTTTGTAATTTGAAATTGTTATTCTGACCACTCGTTTATTGTGCCCATATTTCATGGTTTGATTATTTTGACTACATGAGCGCCCTGTGGTTGTTTAATGTTCTAATTGGCTTTTGCTAGTCTTTTATTCGTAAGAACACATTGCAAGTCAATTTTATGTTTGTTGGCGATCCCTCATCCATGGGTAGAAAGTAATGGATGTAATGTTGCTCGACATCTAGCACTTAAACCGCTCAAACCGGTGCTAAGGGCCGTCCTGAACTTATTATGAGGTATGAGCAAAGCTTATTGTTGAAGGCCTCATGGTGCCCCATGTCCAAACTAGCACCAAAACAAAACTTGTGATTATTTTGATGACAAACATTTGAATTGTATTTACTGTATTGGTGAAAATACTAATTTGCTAAAGCGTCATGCAAATATGGGAAATATCATGAAATTGAAGTTCTTCTATGTGATACAGAAAAAAAATCAAATATACAGTCTTGAAAGCCCATTGCTGAAGGCCTCATAGTGACTTCAAGATAACAACAACAATAAAAATATAGTTTCCATAACGAGAACTAGTTATTTATGAAATTTCTCACATCGAGTTAAATAAATGTTGCAAATGTTTAAAAGCGAGGCTTGCCGAGCTTTTAAACATTTGAAAATTTATTTAACGACATTGAGAAACTTCATAATTTACGTGTTTAAGCTGTGGAAACTGTTTTTCTAATGACTTTACGAAAAACATCGAAGCTAGTTTTCCGAATAAATTTGGCGGGAAATGTCACGAAACTTGTGCTCCTCTCTAGAGAGGAGAACAAATGTTTCCGCGCCGTTCAGGAAATGTGAAAACTGGATAGAAATTAGAGAAGCATGGTTGCATTGCTTTGTTTTACCATGTATTGGTAGAGACGTAATTGTTTCATGTGCATTCACTCCATATCCCTTATTGCATATTGAATCCTAGGTAAATGATATTTTCTTCATAATCTTACGTATTTTATACTATAAGGGACCGACCATTTAACCTGAAAGGGGGGTTATGTTTTTTTTTCTTGACAGAAAACATTTTTTCGCGCGTAGCGCGAAACAATTTATTTTTTTTTCACATGTAACAACAAAATATTTGTTTTTCAAAATTAACATTATTTTTGGGGGCAGAAAGCCTTCTTCAGAGAATTTTTTTTTCATCAGTTTGGCAGCAAAAATAATTTTTTTCACAAAAATCGGCTCCAAAATATTTTTTTTAGAAAAAAAAAAACCCATAGCCCCCCTTTTCAAGTTAAATGGTCGGTCCCTAATAATAATATACATTAAATTTACTTCTCTAACAGAACTCAGAATTCAGTACCAGTTAAAAAACTGCAATATTCATGTACGTCTGGCTAAAAATTTTTGTACTAATACACAAACAGCAAAGCTGGAAATATACATCCATCAAATAATTTCCGACTTTACACCATATAAACCAGGACAATTTTTACAGTGATTTTACTTCTATCAAATATCTTCTGTACTTTGTACCACTACAATACTGTACACTGAATGTACTTCTCTGTCCCATTACTTCTGTACTCTATATCGGTACTATAATGTACAGTGTATGTACTTAATCTGTCTTATTTCGTTTTTACTTTATACTAATACGAAACGGTACAGTGAATGTACTTTTCTCACGATCAATCAGTCTGTACTTTTATACCAGTATAATACTGTAGAGTGATTGCATTTTTTGCAATTAACGTCTGCTCTTCATACCGTTATAAAACGGCGCAGTGAATGTACTTTTATCACAATACTCCTGTAATATATACCAGGACAATATTGTATAATATTGAAAATTGAATGTATTGTACTATTTATCAGTGACGGAATTTCTGTCCTACTACTAGTAGTTAAAACCAATACAATGTAATTTCTGTCCTTATACTAATGCAACAGTGTATGCAATTCAACCACTGTAATGCTATACAGTGGAACCGGTACAATGCATTACAGTGAATTTACTTTAAATCAGTATAATACTGCAAGGTGGATGTACTTCTTTCACAATTCTTAATACCAGTTAAATATACTTTTTTTCAAATAACAGATACAATACTTCATAGTATATTTGCCCAAAAAAACTTCATTTAGTAGGATGTTTAAATAGTTCCTGAAGCATGAAATAATTTCAAAGTCCTAGAAAGCGAGAACATTCTAAAATGATAAATATTAAGTGACAATATAAATACTCTAAATAAATCTTTATTTTTATTTATTTATTTATTAATTCTTTTTTTATTTATTTTTTTTTTTTGGAAAATAGCATTTCATAAACATTTTTTTATAAGAAAACAGAAGCTGAGGACGAAAACTGAGTTTCAATAAACTTTTTTTCAGGTTATTATTTCACAAAATACCGAGGTTACTGTGAATTTAGGTTCTGTATATGCGCATTTCGACAACTTATGTCTCTTCAGTGCAGATAAAATCAAAATATTTGGAAGTGCATAAACCGAAATCGGTGTAAAACTTAAGAATGAAAGAAAATCTTAAGAAATCTTAAGATCAAATGTCTGCATTGACCTTATTCAATAGGCTATTATTTTTTTTTTCCAATTTTTCGATTTTTATTTTTAAAGCTATTTCGATAAATCATGTCATTTTAGAAATTTCAAATTCACGACATGAAACTTACAATCATGGATAAATTTTTCCTTGAATAATAGATTTCCAAATAGCTTAACTAGAAATATACACTATCTGTCTTAAATGGCAGCTTGATCAATATATGATAATTTCAATGTTTGACCAGAGTGGTTGTAAATTTTTTGTTTTGTTTCCCTAATTTTTGGTTTTGTTTGCTCTTTAGGTTTTTAGACTCAAAAGCTAAATCTGATCAAATAAATTTGTTCTATTATAAAATAAAAAATTATACTGTGAAAGTACCATTGTTCGTGAGGTTCCATTTTTCGTAGATTTCGTGGTTCGCTTAAACCACGAAATTAAGGTCCCAACGAAATACAAATTTACATCGAGTTTTAATGCATAAAATTCGAAACCACAAGTTAAAGTACCCGCGAAATAGTGATATTTATGAAAACCACGAAAATTGACGTCCACGAATAAAGTAATTCCATAGTATATAAGAAATCATTCTAAAAATTAATTTATGTCAAATAATCTAAGGATTCATTTTTAGATTCATTAGAGTGATGAGACATAAGTTGTCGAAATGCGCATATGCAGAAAATAAATGAACAGCAACTTCGGTATTATGTTATTTTATTCTTAAGTCAATGCGAAAAGTCAATTGCATATCTTTAATCACTTAAACCAAATCAGGTACTGAGAAAATAACATTACATAGAGTAGAATAAACAGAATTGATCTTTATCAATTAATGTGAATGTAAAAGTGATCTATTCTAGCAGGTCAATGCGTAAAGTTACAAATGTTGTTCGCTTTTTGTTGGTAACATTTATCATGGGATAAAAAAATTGAGACAAATCAAGCAGTTCAAAAATATAAGAAAAAGTCATTATTACTGTCGTAAACATTATTGATTTAATGACAGTAATGATTCCTTTATCGGAATCGCATCTATTGTTTAGACTCTGATAATGATCCCATCGATTCGAACTTGGTTGATAGTGATGTATGTGTATTGATATACACGTACAATATTGCAATACATAATGTGTATTGAAATTCATAATATCTATTGATATTTACTATGTGTAGTGAAATACGTTTCATGTGTATTAATACAAAATGTTTTTGAAAAACTTAATTTTCAAATTTATTAAATGTTGTTATTTGTTATATATATTGGTATTTGTCTATAATTTGTATTTTTATTTTTTTATTATGTGATGGATATTTGAAAAGCAACGTTATTGTTATGTAATAGTTAATTTAAAAAATAAATCTGTATATTCTTATAAATGTTCTGGATTATTTTAGCACTTTTCTTTTCTTTGAGTTTTAGAGCCTGATAGGTAAATGAAATGTACTCAAATCTTCTGCTCAAAGACTATGGCCTCAAAACCCGCCTTTAGAAAAAAAGGTTATTAAGACCGCTTGTTTCACAAAAAGTATTTCAGATCCGTTGAATACATCCAAACAAACTCTATCCAGATACTAGAAACAAAAACCCTTCTTCATGCAAAAAAGTAAAAGAACACAAAGTCTGCCTTTCAACCTCAGCCCTTCGCTGCGTAGGCTACTTTATTAGAGCCTGCAAACATATTACAGTTGAACAACCCTTAAAACTCCAAAAACCTATAAAGGAAGTGTTTTGGTATTTGTTTTATCTAGAAATTGATATTTCGTAAAATATCAGATATAAAAACAGACCAATTTTGCCATTTCTGTTTGGATTTCACATAAGATTATATTCAAAGATTAAGAATAAAAAATGCAAATGTTTGCATACTTTTGACAGAATGGGCTTAATTTGTGAGCAACCAGAAAAAAAAAAATCCTTTATTCTCAAAGATCTCAATTGGTATATAATGAAAATCTGATTTCATATTATTATGGGATAGAAGTATTACTCCCTGAGTCCATACTTCATGTTTAAAAGTTTAAACAAAAACAAAAAACAAAAAAAAAATTACCCACTTTAAGTCCAAATCCAACATTCCACCTTCCTTAGAAGTTGCTTACTCTACTTGTGCACCTGATCGTACACATGGTTTTAAATTGGATGTTATTTTACTACCTGACTTGAAATGTTCAACATGGCGGATCTCTTATAAGAAGTAGGAGAAGCTAACTCTACTGATGCACACGATTTATCGTGTAACGTTATAAATTTGATCCACCTGTATGTGTGTCTCAAGTTTTTTTCTGTGTCGTACTTGATGTGCTGTCTTTTTGTTTCTTGTAATTTAGATGTCCTTGGCACTGGATTTGACCTCCTATTTTGATAATTTTGGTAATGAGTACCCCTTTTTTTGACTACTTTTGGATAATGGCTTACCATATTATTATTATTATTATTATTTTATTTTATTTTTTTTTTTTTAATTTTTATTTTTTTATTTTTTTGCTGATGAGAGGTTACTCCTTGAAACACGTGTAAAGCATAACGGAATTTACTGTTTATTATGCCACTTCAGTATTTTAGTATTACGATATTTTCGGTGTCTTTTGATATTCGGTTTTGGACTCTCGCTTACTTATGTCTTAAATTCAAACAACCAATCTCACTACACTTTGCAGGTACATTTATGTGTTACTTCACAATTCAAAATAACCCTATCTGACAACGGCTGCATCATATAATTTTGACCAAATAATAGCCCCTTCTAAACACAACCATCTCCTTAGGATCTCCATAATTCCCTAGAGCAACAAATCCGCTTGTTTTTGGCAAGGGAGTAAATAAACAAACACATGTATCCAGTAAATGTCATTTAATAAAATGACGATAAGATTATATAATATTTAAAACATAAAATAACAGGGAGCAGTTATATAATAATAAAATGTCTGTTAGGTGTTATTTTCTCCCTGTTATATAATACATGTAGTTAAAACATAAAATAACAGGGAGCAGTTACATAATAATAAAATGTTTGTTCGCTGTTATTTTCTCCCTGTCAAATAATACTCCCCGAGACAAAAAGGGGTGGCACTAAAAAACGGCCAACTTAAATGTTAAGATTGTCTCCCCTTTCATTGGGGGATTGGTGGGGATTTGGTGGGAAAATTTTAAACAGGATAAAAATTAGCGTGACCTTTCATCACAAAGATAGTAAAGCAACTGATGACATCATTGCGAAATGCATCCAGCTGATTGGTCCAATACAGATTCCTATTCATAAGAAATTTAATTTACTAAATTTCACTATGCGACAGATTACATAATATATAAAATAGAAAAGTCCCAAATATTGTCAAAATTAAAAATGTAGAAGTTTTCCCAATTGCGTAACCTCATCAAGTTGATTACATAAATATTTGCAAAATGAATTAACTCCCTTACTACATGAACAGTTACATGGTTTCAGAATACATAAATATTTTTATTTCCAATAAAATTTATTTAAATTACAACTTGTGATAAAATAACTAGAATTACTTAAGAGACTTCAGATAGTACTGCAAAGATTGATTTGGGGGATTTAATCGTAAGTGAAGTATCCACTCAATCATAAAAATGACCTTCTCGAGGTTGAATACCGCATGACAGACTGTCATATTTTGGAATAAAAACAAATAGAATATCACAATTGAAATGTTCGAAAAAACAAATTATGCATCCCTACATGACTTGTAATTATTGTTTTAATAACAAGAAAATTCATATTTGTGTTTTTATGGTTATTTTTTATCAGGTAGTTTTTCTTCTCCCCAACCGCACTTATTTACTACTAAAGGGTCTGAGGTCTATAGAGTAACTCCCTTGCTATAGCTCTGTTGATTACAAATATTCTACGTAAACGATTTAATAATGCACATTTGCGTATGTTGATAACATAAGTTAAAAAATGTTCTTAACTTTTATTTCCTTCACAAACTAAGTCAAACAAAATTAAAAATGTGGTTGTTTTGCATCCCTTTTACTCTTATTTGGACACCATTTGCGCATGTGCGAAGTATATGGTTATCCAGTATTATACTAGTTGACGATTAACAGGAGCTATGTTAGAATTATCATTTAACACAAACGTTTCGAAACTGACTATGGGAAAATCGAAAGGTTTGAGCAGTGACACCTTAGTTTCTTAACTTACTATTTCACAGATGAGAATAGATATCTTTGGGTAGATCCAGAGTTGATATCTAGACTGAAAACATCGACTGTGACAATCCGGACTTTTCACTGGTAGTGTGACGGGTGCCACGCGTGGAGCAGATCATGCTTACCCTTCTGAAGCACCTGACATTACCTCCAGTTTTTGTATGGGTTCACACTGCTAGTGCTTTAGTTTTGTGGTGTTCTTGTTCATTTTGTTTATTTGTATTGTCTTGGTCATGCTGTCTCAATTCAAGTTGGATATAAATTACCGTGATGTTGGATTTTTTTATTTTGGAATTCCCCCTTTCATCATTTTTGCTTTGGTATACGTTTGCCGATGTACTTTCGAAATGTTGTTTTTTGTTCTGGTAAGCATTGAAGGAATTTGCAACTTGACTGCTGATATTATTGAGACCAAAAGTGGTAGAAACTTCTTATTTTGAAAGAAAATATTAAACTTTTCTCATCTGCAGTGAAGAGTAGTTATGCAGATGTTCTTTTCGACATCGTTTATATCTTCAGTGAAAAAGAAGTTCAAACAATTTCATGAAAATACGTTAAGTACGGAAGTAAGTAAGCTTATGTTGTATTGAACAATAAATGAAACGCTTCCGAATCAACTTCACGTTGACAATTTTCACTTTTACCGTTTAAGAGGGAAGTTCTTGTGCATGAGGACGGAAAGGGAGACAGGAAACATAATTTAATGTAGGTTGCGTTACTGTATCCCCATAAAGTAGAAAATATAACGGATAAAGACAGAGATCTTTTCTAAAATGTACATCTCATTAAAATTATTGCATTTGGAGTAAACATGTGTTATGATCTCATGTTCATTTACTCCATATCCTTTCGTAAAATATTCAATACAGGAGTTTGTCTTTTATTGCAGTGTGGAGTTGGTAAAACAATTCCCCGTGGTAGAGATGTATGCTCTTTATTTTTCTTAGATATGGTGTACTTGTACATGAGATAATATCTCATGTGTACACTTTATTCAATTACTATTATCTAAATTTATGTAAATTCTAAAACCTAAGGATTAACTCCCTCCATTGTAGTTTTGTCCTTAGTTATATTTGATGTAAATGATTATTCGGATTTCGTTTGGTTGAAAGCTTTTTAAACATTTTTTGAAAATTGTGGATTTCCTTCGTTTGGGTTCTAGTGCTGCTGATGAGGAATTAATTTCCGAAATGGCCATACAGCTCATTAAAATTATTGCATTTGGAGTAAACATATGTGTTATGATCTCATGTTCATTTACTCCATATCCTTTCGTAAAATATCTGCATTTGCATGTATTCAGTTGCATGTGTTCGAAATTCTTTGACCTTTATCTACCAGAAATCTTTTATAACATTTTTGAAATTTTGAAACATATTTAGATTGATGGTCTTCCAAACATTTAGATTTTAACTGCACTGAAGAGACATAAGTTGTCGAAATGCGCATATGCAGAATCAAAATTCACAGTAACTTCGGTATTGAGTTATTTATAAAAAGTAATTTTATCTATTCAAGATTTTTCTGTATCAATATTCACAATGTTTTCATTTTTGCAGAGAAACAATGAGGAAATCAATTTTAATTGGTTCATTTATACAGTAAAGTAAGTAAGAACCGAACCGTCAGTCTAAAAAGGACAATCCAAGGACAACGGCAACGTCGGAAATGCAAAGAAACAAAGACATGAGAACGGCACAGAAAAGAAAATGAAGACACGCACATAAACAAAAATGAAAAACACGGACCCAATAAAAAGCCATGGGTGGGATCAGGTGCACCGGTAGAGTAAGCATCACCTGGTTCTTATAACACACCCGCCGTGTTGAACATGTTAACTCCTGTAGTAAAAACAAATCCGGTAGAGGAAAACAAACTTTAGTGGCAAAGAGAAAGATCTGTTGTCATCTGGGGAACAGATATCCCATAGCGGTCTACAAGATCGTGATGTCGACCGTAAAACTTCTGTAGTGGACACCTCAAGTTATGGGTAACATACCCTTGCTTAAGTAGTCGATTTGTAAGCAACCGAGCTATTAAGGGGGTTTACACTTTATTCAACAGGGATACGAGGATATATTTAAGCAGTATATTCGTTCTAGCAGCGATACGTGGAGTTTAGTCCTTTTATCGTTAGATTCTCTGTTATGGTTAAAAGGAACCAGATAATTTGAAATATATTTTCCTGATGATCGTTATCCTATTCCATAAATTCTGAAAATAAATGCAGCTTAAAATCACGAGACTTGAAACTACACGGAAAGAACCCTTAACATCTGTATTAAAACGAGAAACACGCTGACCGGGAGTAGATTACCGAATGAATATCATGTTAGTACTTGAGATGAATTTTTTATTTCCTTAATTATCATTACCAACCAATCGTAGACGTTCACATGTGGAGATCTTTCTGCAGTCGGAGAGTTTCCTTCATAACATTGTTTTTATTTCTTAAATCAAACTTAACGGTAAAAACAATAATTTGGATTTCTGCTTCACACCGATATATCAAATATATCCTATCCCTTCTGATACGAACTAAAATCGACGTTATTCAATTAAATTTAAGAAAAACCAGATACACCAGGACCCATTGTTTATCAAATAACAAAATACCGCAGTTGCTGAGAATGTACATGGCTATTACGACAACTAAATCTCTTCAGCGCAGGTCAAAACAAAACATTTGGAAACACACAAAAAAATGTGTTAAACCTTACAGAGAATGAATTACAAATATGACCTAAACAGCAAAGCCAAAATCAGCTAAGGACAGAGCCATGCAAGATTCGCCTCAGTTTCAAACAAAATTTTCTCTCAATGCAAAAAAATCCCAAGTTGTCAAAAACAGTAAATTTCGTTGTGCTGTGCACGTGTTTCAAGGAGTTAACTCTCATCAGCAGCATTATAATCAAATGATTCGGAAAGCAATAATACAAAAGTAGTAAAAACAGAAGTACTCAACTAAAAATATACCTATTGATATAGAAGTTTCGAAATAAAATCGGGTTTCGGACCAGCACCTACGTACTGGTTATTGGATTGGTTAATAACCTTGTGGACTAACAGTTCACCAACAATGGCGTCGACCCAGTGGTAATTAATATTCACAAAATACCAAACTTAATATGAATATATTTTCTGCATATGGTCTTTTTGATAACTGGTGTCTCTTCAGTGCAGATCAAATCAAAATAAGTAATGTTGAAGGCCTCATGGTGACTTCAAGATGAAGAACAACAATAAAAGCGTTGTTCATTTGGTTGTGTTTTACCACGTATTTGTAGAGACTTTTGTCTCATGTGCGTTTACTCCATATCCTTTTATTCATTATATACGTTTTCTTGTTTTTTTTCACTAGACTAATGTCAGATTCACATCGATTCAAGGAGTTAAGCTTATGCATTTCTGATTTTTACGGATAGCAGTCGATGTCTCATTTAACTTTTTCTTGTCTATCTAGTATTCAAATTTGTTTTGATAACTGGATTCTCAAAATGTCTTTGAAAAGCTGCCCTTTTGAAAAGAAGAAATTAATTCTTCGTAAGGAGAGACAACTGGAGATAGGCAGCATAATTCTCAAGAAGTGGCGTCATATTTTCCGATTGATTGTATGGGACAGATTAGTATAAAATTTGCCTAAACTATTTCCGTGTTTGCTTATCGTGTACCTATATAAAATGTTTTCGACCTCTGTGATTAGTTGGTTTAAAACAAAATACCAAAGGTACTGTTAATCTGGTTTCTGCATATCCACATTTCGACATCTTATGTCTCTTTAGTGCAGATCGAAAGTCAACAAACCAAAATACGCGTAAAAGCTGCTAGAGAACATATAACAAAAGGATTTGAATAAAAATGCCAAAATTGAGCTAAGGACAGAGCTATGTAACTCCTTAGTTTTTATACAAATTTTAAATAAATTTATATATTGCAAGCGGTTTTCGAGTCGTACCAAAGTTCTGGCTACTGGGTTGGTGAGTATCCTCAGGGACTAACAGTCCACTAGTAGTGGCATCGGACCATTGGTAATGAAAAACAGCCAATCAAAGATTGCGATCCCCCGCTACCCCTTTTTGGACCCCCTCCCCTTGTAAAAAAAGACAAGTGTTTTTGAAACAAAATTAATCATCGTAATTGTAAAACACCAAAAAAATATGGTTGCTAGGTAGAATTCCAAAAAATAATGGGTCATTGAGAGTTTCAGGAACTTTACCAAAATTAGAATCAAAGATTTTTGCAACCTGGCTGTTGAAAATTATCATTTTTACTGTAAGGAATTGAAAGAGATATGGTTGCTAGGTAGAATTCCAAAAAATAATGAGTCTTTGAGAGTTTCAGGAAATTTACCAAACTTAAAATCAAAAATTTTTGCTATCTGACAACGGAAAATGATCGCTCAAACTATAAGGCATCAAAAAAGATATGGTTGCTAGGTAAAATTCAAAAAAGAAATCCGTCTTTGAGAGTTTCAGAAAATTTACCAAAATTAGAATCAGTCTTTTGCAGTTATTATTGAAAATGATCTTCAGTACTGTAAGGAATTGAAAAAGATATGGTTGCTAGGTAGAATTCCAAAAAATAGTAGGTCTTTGAGAGTTTCAGGAAATCTACCAAACTTAGAATCAAAAATTTTTGATATCTGACAATGGAAAATGATCACTGAAACTATAAGGCATCAAAAAAGATATGGTTGCTAGGTAAAATTCCAAAAAGAAATCCGTCTTTGAGAGTTTCAGAAAATTTACCAAAATTAGAATCAGTCTTTTGCAGTGATTATTGAAAATGATCTTCAGTACTGTAAGGAATTGAAAAAGATATGGTTGCTAGGTAGAATTCCAAAAAATAGTAGGTCTTTGAGAGTTTCAGGAAATTTACCATAATTAGAATTTAAGATTTTTGCAATCTGACTATTGAAAATCATCACTGAAACTATATGGCATCAAAAAAGATACGGTTGCTAGGTAAAATTCCAAAAAGTAATCGGTCTTTGAGAGTTTCAGGAAATTTACCAAAATTAGAATCATTGATTCTTGCAACCTGACAGTTGAAATTCATCGTTATAACTCTAAATAATTGAAAAAGATATGGTTGCTAGGTAGAATTCCAAAAAATAATGGGTCTTTGAGAGTTTCAGGAACTTTACCAAAATTTGAATAAAAGTTTTTTTGCAATCCGGCCATTGAAAATGATTATAAAAACTATAAGGCATCAAAAAAGATATGGTTGCTAGGTAAAATTCAAAAAAAAAAAATGGTCTTTGAGAGTTTCAGGAAATTTACCAAAATTAGAACCATATTTTTGGAATCCTAGTGTTCATACTAGCTGATGACATTAAAATATTGCTTAATTATAAAACTTCATGTTGAAATTTCAAAAATTATTAGTCTTTGACATTTTCAGGAAATTTACCAAATTTGGCACCGGGGTCTAAATTCCAAAAGCTTA